>JAJOOR010007437.1:0-28694 GCA_036250505.1 Solanum acaule | reverse complement strand
AGTGCGGATAAATTTTTGCTGTAGCAATGTACCCATCTTTGTGAAATTCTAGATCCGCTACTGACCTATTTCCTTGTAGTACCACTACCCCTTTCCATTTTCATGTACATTTTTAGATTAATAAGGTTGAGCAATGAATGTAGCGTTATCCCTACTATGGTCTGCTGTAGTTGTAAAGTTGACCTCTCGGGCTACTGTAACGTGTTATTCAAGCTGATTTGTTGGCTTTTCCCTTGTTGCTATATCATAATGCAGCATAGTGGTTATCTTTGCTGAATTTATACTGTGTATTCTGGTCATGTTGTGGAAATTATGATGTTCCCCTTTCATGTAAATCAGTGGACAGTTTTTTAGTGCTTTTAGTGTATTGAGAATGGCCCCCCCCACCACCTCTCCCCACTCTTTTATGTATGTGACTTATCTGAATCACTATGTCTTCTCCAGGCTGCATCTTTAACTGGTATCAATGATCCAATTTCAGCGGGCCAGGAGTTGCTCAATAATGGAGTTTGTACTAAGTGGGTGATTGTTAAGATGGGTCCGAAGGGTTCAATTTTAATCACCAAGTCGAGCATAACGTGTGCACCTGCTTTCAAGGTATCAATTCTGTAGCTGGTTGGAATATTGGTTCTTGTAAAAAAAAAGTACTCAATTCATCTTATTAACAGAAGTTTACTTGTTTTATCCCCATTAGTTATCTTACAACAACAACATACCCAGTGTAATTCCTGGGGTTTGGGACTAGGTAGAGAGGTTATTTCCGATAGACCTTTGGATCACCATTAGTTAGCTTATCCCAAAGAAATTTATGTTCTAGTTGGGCTCTCTTTCTTCATAGGATTGGAGGGCGGGCAGATGATCAATGACCACACAACATTTCGGGATATTTAAGAAAATTGAAGCAAAGTTAATATATGTCATGGTTTCTAAAAGAATTACCCAACTTCCATTCCCACCAAAAGTAGGTACCGTACTATTCCCTAATATTTTTTCTTTTTAATAACTGAGAAATCTACGAGGCTAGTCACGGTTCGAAACTCGATTGATAATAGGCCCACCCCTTTGTCCTTCTCCACTTATGTGTCAGGTTTTTGTTTGAGGCAGGGTTGGAACCTGTGACACGGGTCTAACCTACACATCATGTGTTGCGCTCTTTCCACTAGATCAAAGCCTTGGGGTTGTGGTTCCATAATTTTCCTCTCTTTCTTCTCAGGCTAAGTAAAAACCATACAGATACAGTTCCAATGAAGTGCATCTTTCATAAAATTTGATTTTAAATGTCCTCTGTGATACATGCCCTATGTCTGTCTATTCATTGTAACAGGTCAATATAATAGACACCGTGGGCTGTGGAGATAGTTTTGTGGCTGCAGTTGCATTTGGCTTCATACATGACTTTCCCTTGAGTTATACATTAACCCTTGCAAATGCGGTGGGTGCTGCAACTGCTACAGGGTGTGGTGCTGGTAGAAATGTTGCCAGTTTGGGGAAGGTCCGGGAACTATTGAAGGAATCAAATTTGAATGAGGATGAGAAGTTTTGGGATGAAGTACTGAGTGATAATGTGAACTCCCGAGATGTAACTGTACTGTCAAAAATGGTTGTAAATGGTAATAATCAGGTGAACCGTGTCTCCCTACAAAATGTGGTATCAGAAGTGCTGCCTAAGCTTGAATTTGCACCAAAGATGACTGGCTCCTTCAAATAGATGATGCAGTTTTTCTGGGACATCATTCTGATTGATTGTTGCATATTCACCCCATGGAAAGAAATGCCTGAGTTGGAAGTGGTCTAGCTTGCGGATTATGAAGTGCACAGTTGTATTAGGGCTGCTACCTTGCTGGTGGTCGCATTGACAGTTTTGTTGATAGAGTAAGAAGTGTCCAGATACTATTCATTGATCTGCTTGCATGCATGCGAGAGGGATTGGTAGATAGATTGAGCGTTAGTGTTTGAGGGAAATTGCATGATCAAGTAGCTTGTGATACCTGCTTTTTGACGTTTCTGATTTTTTCTACGTGCACACTTAAGAAGCTGTGCCTTGCTTCCTGTAATTTGATTCTTACATCTGTGACGGCCTGGAATATTAGGTTACAACATACAGAAGAAAACATGGGCCATCCGTTTTACAATGGATGTCATATAGCCATAGAATGAGTAGAAGACACACGTCCATATTACCATTTATGATACGAATACTTGGGCACTCATTTTGTGTATCCCTTCCCATTATATGCCAGTTGAGATTGGAATTCAACTTTCACCATTTGTGCAAAGATGAGCTAGTTCGCCATTGACCAAGTAGAGGGAATAAGCTAGTTCGCCACAAACAAAGATGTGCAGCACATATAGCCGATTTTGTAATCCCTGTTTAAGTGATGGCATAAGCTCATAAAATTTTGCAAGTCTAGTTATTTCAGACTCAACTTTAAATATACACGCTTGAAGTTTGACATATTGTTTGTCCAAGCAAACTTTAGACGTGTATACTTGCATGTAGAGCTGTCAAAATGGGATGGCCCAATCCAACCCAACCCTAACGGGCTAGAGAGTTAAATGGATTGGAGCGGGCTGACCCTTTTAATTAAAGGGCTTATAAAATAGCAGCCCAACCCAGCCCTAAGTGGGCTACGGGTTGGGACCGGTTGGCCCTTCAACCAAAAAATGAACAATATTACTCTCTTAGAAAGAGTATCTAAGAGTATCGAACGTTGACGTCTATGAACACGACATCGATCAGTACATACAAATTTTCATTTATGAATCACACTTCGGTGAATACTTACAAAATACATTTATGAATCACACACTTCGGTGAATACTTACAAAATACATTTATGATTCACACACTTTGGTGAATACTTACAAAAATACATAATAGTCAATGTAAGATTTAGCGGAAAAATGTTGATCATTCCACCATTCCTTCCACAAAAAACTAGCTAGTTTAAAAGACTTGATTTTTTATTTTTAAAAATTTTTATTGATAAAAACTTTACAAATAAAACACTACTAAAAATATATATATAAAATATTTCATTGTCCACGGGCTGGTCTCTGAGGCTTGCGGGTTGTGCCTACGAGGCTAGCAGGCCAAAATGAGGTTGGGCTAAAAAGCCTCGTTCCTAAATGGACCAAAATTTTTTGGCCCAATCCCACTTAATTCAAGGGTTGAGTTGGGCCGGCCTAGCCCATTTTGACAACTCTACTTGCACGGTTGTTTGTGTCACATTTGTGTCAATTAGTCTTGGCTTTTAAGTAAATATGTTGGATCCCATGCATATTCTATAAACCATTTTTTTGTTATTCTACAATAAAGTCTCATGGTGGGAGCAATAGCTTGGAGGAAAGTTGTGTAAAACTGGATCTAGTTTGGCATGAATCTTAAGTATTACAAAGTTGTGTTATTGAACCTCAGACATATGACTAAACTTTAGGCATTTATATATGAATTTTCAAGCATTTACTTTTGAAGTTCAATCAGATATATGCCTGAAAGACTGAACTAATGCAAACAACCAAGTTGCAGCAAGAATGGTAACGACTGATCATAGGATATGTGACCAACTAAACACAACATATCAATTTGGCTGGAAAAAAGTAAAAGAAAAGAAGGATAAAAGACTAGACGGTTATTACAAAGACGAATCCAATTTTGGCCAAGCCACAATTCCTGTGTTCTCAGTGACGCTTTTCAGATTATTGACTATAATTTGATTTTTTTTTTGAATAAAGCTTAACTAGCAAAATAAAAACTTGCTACTAGACACAATTCCTAGAACCAAAGGATCGAAACGTGCCACTGAGAGACTAGCGAGACAATGATAGACTGTTAAAGAAGGTAGAGGTCACGTAAGGTACCCTATTATTCATGTGTCAATCAAGTCTGGCTTGGCCTTGGCCTTGACCCTGGTTAGTCATATTGCAATTTATTTATGTGTCAATCAAGTCTGATTATAGGGTAGATTGGCAGGGTTTGTTATATCAGCGCTAATTTTCCCCTTCCTTCATCTCCTTGTCCACCAATAATATGAATACTAACTGGGTATGTCCATTGCAGTCTTAAAGATGCAGCTTTCCACTAATTTAAAATCATGGACCTGCTTCAGACGACTATCCTCAGCAACTGCCGCTTGTTGACAAAGGCATGATATCCAATTTCAATACTTTGGCAACCCCTTGTGTGAAAGCACGAGCATAGAGCTATCACAACAACAAAACTTACACCATGTAAATTTAGAAAAGCACCCAAAGATTAGCCGAAGCCATCCATAGCTAATTAATGATTCAAACTAAAAAGCATCTTGTCCATGAAAAGGAAAGCAATTCTTTTTCATCTCTTAGCATGAACACATCTAATATGGTTCGCTGTATAACTGAGGTGAAACATCATACTTACTCGGTGCGATATACAAATAGTTTCAAAACGGAATGTAAAAAACTACAGGTAAACCAACCAGCACTTCCACCTAAATACCTAATGCATCCACCACTACTACTATTCATGATACAGCTAACTGAAAACAAAACTTTCTAAACAGCTGACGACTTAAGATCTCATGATTGTAACCATGACTTGTCTTGAGCAGGATATCCATCAATAACCATAGCTGGATCCATACATGGAACCATAATCAGCACCAGATGGATGGCCAGGGTCACTTGATGGTGAAGTGTATACAGGACCTTGAGAATGAGGATAATAACCTTGGGAAGGTGGTCCAGCTGCCGTGTTCTGCATTGAGCTGGCAGCATCAGCAACAGAATTCTGCACCATAAGGAGGGTGGTAAGAACACAATGCATTTCTAAGAAATCTCAGCTGTAAGACTGATATGGCAAACTCTTCTTTGGAAATTAAACATAAAGCTCACATTCACAAGTGACAATGGGGCTTCTGGAAATGGTAGCGAAGATAGTTTTGCTTGGAGATACAGAATCATAGATCAAGAGAAGCATTTTTCCCATTTGATGCTTGGGTTTTTAGAAGATTGATTTTAATTTGTACATCAGTCATTTTACTCTTCTGCATGTTAGTATGCTCCTATATACTGGAAGTGGACAAAAGTGTCAACAGGAAACATGTATAACTTTTTCCTACATTTGTTGGTAATTTTCAATTTTTGGATTTTTTTGTATTTTCACAATTTATGGTAATTTATGCTGATTTTATTTGTTTATAAATATTCATAGATTAATTGATGGGCTTATGCCCCATGTCTTGGGGATTGCACCCCGTCCCTCATGGTAGGTAAAGCATCTCGCCTTGTGATCTCACCTTTTTAACTGATCCCCTCCTGCAACATGGTACCACCACCTCCCTCTCTACTTCTCTACTCCAGTATAACAAAAAACTTTGCAACACCCTCCCCCAGCACAGCTAGCCCTTCACTTCTCCAACCATGCCAAAAAAACCTAATTGGCTGAGAATTTGAATCCCATATCTATGTCGCACCCGGAAATAGCACCACCATTGTTGGATTTCCAAAAGGTAAATTGAAGTTCAATAATTAAATTATCAGAAGCTATTACCTGAATTAATTGCTGAGCTGTTTGCACCTGTGATGCAGATCCAGTTATCTCAACAGTCATCTCACCAGGAACACCCCTTGTTTCTTGAATTGCAATAGACGCACCACTGGCCCGACGAATATAGCTAATATTTGAACCAGAGGTCCCGATAACAGCATCAGCATAGGACAGAGGAATTTGCATGTTTTGGGTGACCTTCAAAAGAAAATACATCAAGGAAAAGGAGCAACAGATAACAGAACATTGGAGTACTATACAAAAAAGAATTGAAGGTCTAAAAAAGAAGGCAAGACACTGCTGGCAACTTGACAGATCTATTCAGTAGTATCCATAAAAGGCCATCTGATACATATCACGTGTAACATATATAGCATGACTTATATGCCACCTCTTCATGCACCTTTGTTGGGTGATTCATTAATCAAGATCAGAGTCCAACTCCCCAAATTATCTCATGTTTGCAGAGAATGTGTAAATTAGGTCAGTAGTTGCATTCAACAGATTGAATGCAGAAAAAGAACATACCTTTGTAACCATAGATTGTTGTGTTTGCACATTTGTACCATAAGTTCCCATTGAAGCATCTCTACTATAAGGAGAGGGGCCCTGACGAGGCTTTTTTTCCAACGGTGGCATGTCTACCGGTGGAAAATAATTATCAAATTGTCGTGCAGGCGGCATGTACTGAGTGTTGGGTCCAAAACCAGATCCACCCCCAGCACTCCCAGGAAAACTGGATGGAGGAGGGGCCCATGACTGAGTAGGTCCAGCTGGAGGCCTGTTCTGATTTGATCGAGCATTTGGCATTTGCATCTGAGCAGACAAGACAAGTCATAATTTCAAAAATAAATAAATATTACGAAGGTCACATTCCCGCAAAACCAGAGAGTAGACTTACTTGCATCTCAAATAATCCAACTACACTATGATCAACTAAAAATTTCCTGAGATGTGAAGCAACCATTTCAACTGCTTTATGCACCCCAGCAGGCTCTCCTTGTATCTCAACAACATTATCATCAGGAAGAGCAAAAAGTGGAAGGTGCTCTGCAGAATTCAGTTGATGGAATCAAACATATGATAACATTTCCAGAAGGAAAAAAAGGAGAAATTAGAATAACACACACGACACAACTGCGTACCACTTGACTTCACAACAAACAAGCTTTACTAAGTTCACGACATAGTCCTTTCTTAATTATTATATAATTCAAGAAGCAAACAAGACAAAGGAAACTAACCAAAAGGACCAGAAACTATGTGTTATTCTTCCTCAGAGTAGTTACCTTACTTTGATTGTTCCTCCACAGCTTTATCTGCTTTCCTATCTTTTGACCAACAAATTCAGGTTTCTAAATTTTCAACATCTAGAATTATCACTATCTTAGTTTTTGTTTATTTCAATAACGACGAATGACACGCACAATATTCACTAACATTACTGGTAAACTTTTTTTAATAAAAATAGGGTAATATATAAAAGCAAAATATTTGCCAATACAATTTGATGTTTATACACTTGAGCCAGTATTAGCTCCATGTCCTTTTAGGACCCATGTACCCACCTAAAGCCAGCTCGAGATCATAGTGGTTCACAAAAAGAGATGAGAAAAAGTGAGGAATCTTAAGCAAGTCCCTAAGATATTTAAAGAATTCCAAGAAGTCCTTTTAAGTTTTAAGGAGGTGAAAACTGTAGGGTTGAGAAGATTCTCAAGAAGTCCAAAAGCAAATTGGATCCTAGAAGCAAAGTTTATTGTTAACGATATGGTTTTCACAAAAATCCAATATGAACAAGCCTTTCAAGTAAGTCCAAAAGGGCTATGTATATACCTACATCTTATTCACAAGAATCATACACCATATTAAGCACACATAAGTTCTTTTGTTTTTGTTATAGTAACCCCACTTCACAAATCCCACCAAAACCTCTCACACGGAGCCAAGCTGTGGCTTTTTACACTTAAATCCCTTAATGACTATAACCACCAAACTCCTGGTTAGAGGTGGAAGTCTTAGCTTTAGTTCCCTTAGTGATTATAACAACCAAACTCCTGGTCAGAGGTGGAAGTCTTAGCTTCCCTTGATGACTCAAACTAACCTTCTAGATGAGAATGAAGGGTCTTTTCACTAAGCTACCCCTCCCTTGTGTCATTTTAAGTTGACATATCTTTTCCTTGAAAAATAACTATAGAGAAGGATATATCCATAAATAACTTTTCAGCTAGCAAATTGTCCTGGCTTAGATTAAATCATTTCACCACTTTGGGCCATTTACAACAAGCAAAATCAAAATGGATAAGAAATGTATTAATTCCACATGTTCTACTAACATATGAAATTGACAATAAGAGAGCATATGTATATTTGGAAACTCATTCATTCAACCAATGTTGTTACAGGCTCACTTGAGATGCGTTCAATCTCTGGGACTAGGTGGGAGCAGGTTTGCGCTTTGTCTTGCTTAAGCAACATTTCAGAGCAGGGACCAACAGAAAAAAATACACTAAATATGATTTGTAATTTCACTGGTTAATAAGATTATATAATCTTCTACTTGTGCAAACATGCAGGTAATTAAGAACGGAAAACTAGAAAGTATAAAAACCCAACTGCTAAATTTGAAATTAGAAACTTACAGCTATATTGTTTCATCTTAACTGCTAAATTTGAATTAGAAACTTACAACTATATTGTTTCATCTCAACTAAAATTTGAAATAGTTTCCACACTTGACTAACATCATTTTTTTACTTTATATATTCCAATTTTTTTATGAAAGACTTCATATTTTCTAGTTCCTTACTTCCTTAGTCCACAATCAGTTTTTTTTTTATCAGGAAATTTAGTTATCTTCCTTATATTGCACGTTGTTTTTTACATTTGTGCCTTCCTCTAGTAAGCGCTTTACAATTGAAGTTCAGCAACAAACCATGGCACTTCCCCTTCACATTTCACTTTGCCATAATACAGATTAGAGACCTAGTTAGCCAATGTGCACTTGCCCAAATTATGAGAGCTCACATTAAAACACATCCTTATCCTATATCAAGAATATCAACAGTGCCAAATTTCTCTTGAAATACCCTATAGCTTGACAGCATTACAAGGCTATTAGGGACTCAAATGACAAGGGGATCAGTAGCAAGAAGGATTAAATTCTCAAGGAAACAACACGAGACAAGGATATCTAAGTTAAAGTGAGAAGCACCTTGTCCAACCACTCGAATGGTGCACTGAGATGTATCTTGAATAGACTTAATAGTGCTACCCTGTTTCCCAATCAAGTTTCCAGCCTGCGAGGCTGCCACAAGCAGTCTTGTCGTGACTGACCTCCCAGCGCCTGGTGGAGCATTAGCTGAATCAGAGTCTACATCAACAATCTGCTTGTGAACCTTCAAAAGACCATCCATAGCTGGCGGAATTAATAGGCTTGGCTCTTCTTTCGCAGATATCATCACCTATGACAAAAAAGAACTATCAATCCATGGGCAGCAAGATATAAGGAAAATATGCGCTTACTCAACTTTTGTCAAAGCCCAATGACTATTGACAGTATAATCACTTATTCAGGGTTCAATCAATATCACAGTTGATTACACAGATAATGCAGCATCAGAAAGTATAGTGTTGTCTTCTGGTCTGATAAGCAGATTAAAAGAGCTAAGAACAGAAGCTTCCAGGAAAAACTGCCAAAATCAAGTGAGAATACAGAGCCCAATATGCCGGTTTTATAATTATTGCCAGCTCATTTTCCAACAAACTACCGAACAACCCATCCCTTCAAAAATGAAAATAAGAGATTCCTTGCAGTGAACTTTTTAAAAGGGACTTCTTTAATAAAGTAAGATCGTACTAGAACTACAATTTATACGTAAATCAACAGGCATTCGATAGGCCTCATACAAAAATCAAGCATTTTGATAGGACATGGGCACTTTACAACAAGTGTATTTACATTTATAAACTATTGAGCCTGAATTCCTATGGATATGCCCACTTATTAAAATGCCTATTTAAACCTTTTAATACCATATGAATTGTTAAATATGGATCCAGTTTCTCATTTGTTTACTATTTAGCTAGGCATACCCACAGAAATATAAAAGCAAATTTTGGATCCTTCTGGATAGACTATAAAACTGTTGTTGCAATATTTCAGGCCATTTTTCGTAACTTAAAAAAGACAAATCCCACCCAGTTCTTTTTCTAAGCATTTTGCTCAACTATATCCCAGCATATAATCTTCTATTTAGTGATTTATTATAAGTCTTTTTAAATGTTTTTCATGGGAAGTTATGTCCTGCAAGTTGTTAGTTACATTTGTTAACTTCCTCTTTTATACAGTGCAACACCTTCTGGCAAGACACCAACCAACCAAGTTTTGAAGTTACCAGACATAGTGCAATGCTTCTTGGAACTGATAGTGAATCAAGGCAATTCTCATGGATTGTCAGAACAACTTTACAACACTTGTAATGCTCAATGTTGATGACTGCAGTCCCGATCTTGGTTCTTCTAGCATAGACCACTTTCATTGAAATGTTTCCTTACATGGGCAAGAACCTGCACACACTCATGTTGGTTACTATGACAAAGAAACTCTCAATCATTTTGGTTGTGTTTAAGTCTTGTTTTTCACCCACTTAGAAGAAGTTAGTCATAGTTATTGTTCAATTAGTTGAATAATACCTAAAATTCTCTCATGAAGTTAAAGAAGTTGAGCATAATTACTGTTCAATTTGTATCTTATTCTTACCAGTTCTCCCTCACTTTATTTTCTGTGATAGTTGATACTATCAACATTGCTAATTGATTTTTAGTTCTTTCCTTTATGTAGATTACATATAAGATTAATCACTACTCTCTCCGGACCACTTTAATTGTTACATTTTTGGTTTACATACCCCTTAAGAAACTATATATTTTGACTATCATACCCTTATTTATTATCTTTAATCATTTAAAATGTTGATGTCTCCTCAATAAATATTCTCTCTTTAATCTCTTTTCAATAAATAAAAAAAAGAGTTAATCTAAGAAATCATAATATTGGAGTGTGTGTTCTTCATTTAGGCTTTCTATGCTAATTAGTCAATATTTACTACTTCCAAAAATGATTATTACTAAGGGTAAAATGGAAAGAATGTACTCAATTATATCTCGATTTTCTAAAATGACAACTATTTTGGACCATCTATTTTAAGTAAGGATGACGAGCAAAGTAGTCTGGAGGGAGTACAACACAGTTGTTAACACCATTTCAGTTGGCTTACAATAACATCTAAACTCAAGGTAGGGCTGAGCCTAAAGGGATTCCATGAACCTATATTCTTTCTTTTTGGGTATGTGGGGCAGGTGGGTAAGTTAGGAATCTCTACTTCGTACAACATAAATAATAAATGAGTCTAAGTAAAAATCATGAAACACCAATATCTAAAATCATTCCCCATGAGCAAGCATTTTTACTAAATTAAGAATTCACCATAAGCAAGCAGTACTAATAGTAGTATTAACATTTGTAGATCAACCTTAAACTATTGCATGAAAACCGCTGAATTGACTGGTAACTTGCAAGACTTGAAAAGATAAATAATCATAATCCTACATGCATGCAGGAGGGTGAAGCTCACACAAGGATGCCTATATTAACATGTGCAAGCTATAAAGACAGTTCACAAACAGTCAGACAAATGGAGCATGTAGCTTTCTGCTACAGCAACATAGATTATCTCATGGAAATAATTTCACATCATTAGAATGCATATATTTATACAAAAGATATCCATAATTATGTAGATCCTAAATAGTGAAAATGACAATATCTATCAGCAACTTACAGCTCTTTCAGTGGTCCCAGGAGGACCATCAAGAACCTTGATGCGAGCTTTTGTCTCCTCACAGGTCTTCTTAATATACTCTCCTTTGCGACCAATAACACCACCAACCTTCTGAATAGGAACCAACATTCTGAAAACATTTTGTCCTGGCCAGCCCGGCCATTTTTTTTCTTCGCCAGCTCCTGCATCAGTTGGACTAACTTTGACCTCTTCAGAATGATGTGTCTCCTCAGGTGCATTATTCACAGCAGGAATGGTTTCTGAGTCATGAATATTATTCATGTTATGCACATGATCAGCGTCGTGTACGTGATCAGCATTGTGCACATGATTGGTGTCGTGCACATTATCATTGTCTTGAACACTATTCATATTATCCAGGGTTTCTGTGTCATGCAAGTTACCCATCTCAGGCTGCTCAAGATTTTCATCAGCCATTTCCTGGAAGAAAAATAAAAAGACATTAAGAAAAATATCCAGCTACAGCAATTGGCTGAATGAACTATTGAACTCTGAAAGGCCTCCTGCATTTCACGTGTGCAGAAGCTGGAACATAACAGTTTGCCTTCATGAAGTTGGTAGGCAATGCTTGCCCAAAATATAAGAAAAAAGATAGAAAAATGTGCATCCTTACTAATATAATCTCCATAGAAATTTCAAGAAACTAGAACATCAAAACTAAAACAGTGAAACAAGGTGGAAGTTTAGGAAAAACACAATATTAGACCCTGTGGACCCACTATAAAGCACTGAGAATAACCAAAAAGTTGAAACCCAAGCTGGAACCAACCTCCATAGAATCAAACACACAAAATCAACTTTATCATGCATGCATCACTGACCCCAAAAAATTCTCAGTCATGATCCTAGCATTCTCGAGAGCAAAAATCATACTGAAGTTCTAAGTCACAAAACCCAATACCTTCTAACAAACTACCACATTTCTTTGGTCGAAATCATCCTCTAGTACCAAGTTTAGAAGTCACCCAAGGCTTAGGTTCAACTGCAAAGGTAAATACAAATAAGACGCCACTTCACAAGTCGAAATTCTAATGGAGTAATGGTGACCTACTCTGTATTTAGACGAGAAGATTAGACGGTGGGTGCATTATCTACTAGAAACCTATGTTGCTTGGACTCATCAAAAATGCCATCAAATGTGTCAGATTCTCCTAAAGTGGTGCATTTTAGGAGGATCCAACACGGATGTGGCAACATTTTTGGAGAGTTCGTGCAACATAGTTGATAACCGTAGATTTCTCGTTACAAAAGAAACCTACGTCTAAAACCTGTAAAATCTAAAACCCTAACACCTTGGGAATCCTACGTTGCCAAAAACTCAGACAAACCCAAAGCATCGCACGATCACCCTCGTGTTTTACCAACGCTCCCTGAAGTTTTAAAACCCTAATTCAAAAATCCCGCAATTCTGAAACCTTTTAGAACCATCTCTTTCCCCAAAACTAAAAAACACATCATCCTGAAACACATAAACAATCCTAAACCCTCCCACAAACAGGAAAATTGACAACAATTGGATATAAACATATGCAAACACACAGAAAACATAGATTTAATATGCGAGATTCGTAAATTGAATATGGTTAGCATGAAATACTTACAGAGACAGAAAGTTTGCGCAATGGAAGAAGAAGATTTGAGTGCGAACTGTGTAGAAGAGCGGGAGAAGGAAGAATTGCCAAAGACTGACAGGAGTAGGGACACTAGGTTTTATATAATGAGGGAGCTGGTATTTTTGGATAATTTCTGTATACTACCCGTACTTCTATTATATTGTCATTTTGGACTTTCAAATTGAAAGAAAATGACAGAAATGATTGCTTAGTTTGGTGTAGTTTCAAAATAGTCCTTTCAATTGCTCGTGTGCAATTTTGATACTTCAAAGTTGTTTAGTGTAGGTATAAGATATAATAATTCCAAATATAAAACGCAAGATTATTTTAGATACCTTAGTGATGGAATAAGTTATCTCATATACATGATGAAATAACTTATTCCACCAAATAAATGATCCTGAATTTTGATTCTGTTAAATAATTTAATATTAATAAAATCAGCCTATTAGATTGGATCGGAATTGTGAAAAGAAGATTTAACGAAAGATAAAAATGAGACTCGTCAAATTTTAAAAATTGCACTATTCACTAAAAATAAATTTAAAAATATGGATAATTGCACCGTAAAATTATATTAGACTCTAGAAAATAGATCATATCTTAGCTATAGTTGAGGTTAGCCATCGTTTATTACTTCTACTTCAGTTCTTTAGCTATAATTGAGGTAGCCACGACAACAATTTTGTCTCCAAGATTTAGGATGGATACTTTTGTAGTGTATCGCGAAAATCAAAAAGTTTCAATTAGAAAATATGATGGAATACATCATGTCTATTGATATTAATTGATTAATTATCACTTAGTTAGAGTTAGTTAGTTAGCTTAGTGGTCTGTCCATATTATTAGTTATTTTCTGTTAGTTAGTGATAGTGGAAGGGTCAGCTCATTATCAGCTTTGAGTTAGTTACTAGCTAGATATTTTGTGTTTCTCTTGTATAAATATACACATTCATAATGAGAATCAGTGAAGTAATTTTCCCCAATTCGTCTCTTCTTCTCTGTCTTCATTCTAACGAATCACGACCGTGATGAGCAGTTTTTCTTCTTGAGGAGTTCTCTCAACATAATATCAGAGCTTTGAGCTCGATTTGACTAGTACTATCTTCTTTGTTTCTTCTCATTTTCAATTTCACTGCAATTTTGTTTTCAGATCTTCAATTTCACTTCAATTGTGTTTTCAGCTATTCAATTTAGGGTTGTGATACTGTATTTGTTAGGTTGATTTTCTGTTATTGATCGGGTTGTCGTGTATACACATCTAAATCTTCATTTTTCTCTATTAAAACCTATTTTCAGAAAATCAAAATTCGATCTACAATGGTGGTTGAAATTGGTGAACAATTGAATATTGCTAATGGTTCGAATGCTAATGGTGTTAAATAGAGACGATGCTAGCTCTTCCTTATACATGCACCTTTCTAATAATCTTGGTGCCTCATTAGTACATGTTCCTTTTGATGGAAAGGGATTCAGACCGTAAAGAAAATGTGTTCTCAATATCCTCACTCTTAGCTAAAAACAAACTAGGCTTTATTAATCGGGAGTGTAAGAAGCCAGATCCATGTAAATCACAATATCGATAATGGGAAAGGTGTGATGATATGGTCATGTCATGAATTCTAAATTTACTTGCAAAAGAAATTGTGGACAGTGTGGAATATGTGAGTGACTCATTCGAGTAATGGAGAGAATTAGAGGATCGCTATGACCAGATGAATGGAGCAAAATTCTATCAGATTCAAAGGGAGATAAATGAATTGTTTCAAGGCACATTGGATATCACACCAACTTACTACACTAGAATGAAGAGATTGTGGTAAGAACTTAGCACTCTTCATGTTAAGACTCAATGTAGTTGCAATTGCAGTTGTGGGGCCAAGAAAAGTAGTTTGAAAATAGAACAATATAGGATATTAATTTAGTTTCTTATGGGATTAAACGAGGTATATACTATAGTTCGAGGCAACATAATTATGATGAATTTGTTGCCATCAATGGCACAAACCTTCTCCATGTTGGTACCAAATGAAAAGCAAAGAGAGATTAAGCCCAACAATCAATTGTTCATGGACTCTACATCACTCAATGCAAGTAGGTCTGGAAAAATGATCATGGAGTCAACTTCATTCAATGTGAATGGTTCAGGAGGAGCAAGCACCTCCAGACCTCCTCGACAAAACTATTCTTCAACTGGTAACAACACTTTTAGAGCCAGCTATTCTCAAGCCATCACTTACAATGAGAATAAGCTTCGTGTAGTGTGTGACTATTGCAATAAACCAGACCATACAAAGGACAAATGTTATAAATTCAATGGATATTCACAGGTAAACAACCAAAGTTCCTACAACAATAATCAAAACTCAAATAACAATCATCAGAATTTTCAGAATAGCTATTGAAACAATAATCAAAAGCTCAAGTTTAATAAAGGTAAATGTCTTATGACTGACGTACATAGTTTCTCACCCAATTTGATGCCAACTGTGGGTGAAGGACTTACGGGTATGACTGATAAACAAAATTCTAGATTGACCAGAGAATAATATGAGCAATTTGTAAATCTGCTACAACATTTTCAAGTTGATAAACATGGAGATAAGGACGAAAATATGGATCTTGTGAATGCCAATATGAACTTTGCAGGTATGATAGTATGTACTTCCTCTGTTGTTTTTGGTAAATTGTCATAGGTATTTCAAAAACCAGACCGACTCTTAGATCATAGACTTAGGAGCCTCTAACCATATGACTTTTGATATGAAAAACCTTACCAACATATGTTACCTTCCATATCCTTATTGATCACCCTACCAAATGGTTATAAGGTGAAGGTCATTCAAATTGGTAGTGCGGTACTTGCATCGAACATTATTTTACATAAAGTGTTGTATGTTCCATCTTTCAAGTATAATCTTGTATCTATTTATTGTGTTTCCAAATCCATATTGATAGTGTTGTATCTTTCACTAAAACTTCATGCATTCTGCAGGTCCCTTCAATGAAGAAGCCTTTGGAGATTGGAGCTAAAGGTGGACTCTACTTTCTTTGTTCCAAATGTCTGAAGAACAACAACAATTCTGATACCAAATATGTTGCTTCTGTTGTTTCAAAAGTTCCTGCTCACATTTCAAGTCCTAGTGCACCCACTTGTAAGTTTTTTCATGCTTTCTCATGTAATTGTAAAACACAATGCCATTGTACAAAATGTTGTTGCAAGAAATAAAATACAGTCTCATGTTTTTGTCTCTCATATGTTTCATGCTTTTAATGTGAATATATTGTGGCACAACAGACTAGGACATTTACCCTTCATGAAAATAAGGGAGATTGAATCTTTACCTGAAATACTTCATAACCTTTATTGATGATTACAATAAATGTACATGGACTCACTTATTAGCATGTAAAAGTATCACCCTGACAGTCATAAAAAATTTCATATCCATGGTGGAAAACCAGTTTGATACCAATTTTAAGTCCATAAGAACAGACAATGGACTTGAGTTCCTAAACACAAAAACATCATCATTCCTAAAATCAAAGGGAATACTCCATGAAAAAACTTGTCCCTAGACATCACAACAGAATGGTGTGGTAGAAAGAAAACATAAATACCTATTGAAAACTGCTAGAGCTCTTCCTTTTCAATTCAAACTACCACTAAAATACTGAGGGGAATATGTGTTATGTGCCACATACATCATCAATAGACTTCCACTTCTCATATTAAGGGAAAGTGTCCATATGAACTACTGTATAAATCCAAACCATTATACTCTCACTTGATAACCTTTGGGGTCTCTACTACCCTACTACTCCAAAGTCTCAAAGAGACAAGTTTCAAGCTAGGACCACACCTCATATCTTCATAGGATACCTTTTTGGATCAAAGGGATACAAGGTCCTTGGTCCAGCCACAAAGAAAATACATATTTCCAGAGATGTGATCTTTAAAAAAATATTTTTCCTTTTGTTGTTACCTCTGATGTGTCATTTTTCCCTTATGCTTTGCATTATGTGCCTTTCATAGATACGTTAATGTTGAAATTGAACCACAAACTGTGCAACATGTTGAATATAATGTAACTAATGCAACTGACACTCTAGCTGACACATTACTTGAGCAACTAGTTGACTCACAAACTGCAACTCAACCAATTACCAGTCCAACATCTCTTCTTGTTTCCCATAGAAATGAGTCATTTGCAGCCTCTGACAGACCTTCCGGACCACATAAATTACCTACATCCTTATATGACTATATTTTACCCAAGCCCATTACTAAACCAACAAACAAATCACATAACAAGAACATCTCCCTTAATGCAACCTTTTCAAAACACCAACACATAAGATCTGAACTTCTCCAACCTGAGAGTCAAGAACTTGTGAGAACATCAACAGTGATGATGAACCTTCTTCATATTGGGAAGCTGCTATGAATCCTACTTGGCAACTAGCCATGACACAAGAGTTTAAGGCACTACATACAAATCACACTTGGGATCTAGTGGACTTACCAAGTGGCAAGAAGGCCATAAGATGCAAATAGGTATACAAAGTGAAACACAAATCAGATAGGATCATTGAAAGATTCAAAGCAATACTTATGGTAAAAGGTTATACCCAGCAGACTGGAATTGATTACACAAAGACATTCTCACAAGTGGTTAAGATAACAACTGTGAGAGCTTTTTTAGCTACAACAGAGAATAGATGATGAAGTATATTCCAGCTTGATGTAAACAATGTATTCCTCCATGGGGAATTGCAAGAGAAAGTATACATGGAGGTCCTACAAGGGTTAGTGGTAAATAAACCAGGGTTGATGTGCAAACTAAATAAATCATTGTATAGTTTGAAACAAGCTAACTGGGAGTGGTATGCCAAACTAGCTGAATTTTTGTACTCTCGTGGTTACACTCACTCATTGAATGCCTACTCTCTTTTCCACATTAAATCTATAGATTCCACTTTTTTTTATAGTTGTCTATGTGGATGAATGTTATCGTAACTGGAACAAACATTTCTGAGATTGAAGAACTCAAAACTTTCCTACATGATAAGTTTAGAATCAAAGATTTGGGTAAATTTTACTATTTTCTTATGATGGAAGTGCTTTATAAAGAGGATGGCCTCATCATCTCCCAAAGAAAATTTGTTCTTGACCTGGTGAAAACTTACAACATTTTCATTCTGAGTAGCTGCACCTTATCACTGGATCTCGCATTCAAGCTATATGCCAAGGAAGGGACTCCATTGTCAGATGTAAGTTAAATTTTTTAACCAACACCAGAATGGACATATCTTATAGTATGAAACACATCAATCAGTTTATGCAAGACCCTAGGGAGCCTCACCTGAGGGTAGAATTCCATCTTTTGAGATATCTCAAGCAGACCCCACCTTAGGCATATTCATGTCAAATGATCGATCATACAATGTAAAGGCTTACTGTGACTCTAATTGGGCTGCTTGCCCTGACTCTAGGAAATCAGTGAGTGGGTATACTGTGCTTTTGGGTAATAGTACTCTCAGTTGGAATTCCAAGAAATAAGAGACCATATCCTTGTCTTCATCAGAGGTAGAGTACAAAGCATTGACAAAAGTTGAAAGTGAATTCGTTTAGCTTAGCAGATTCTTTGTGACAGTTAATCAACCTTTCACATTGCTAAGAATCCAGTGTTTCATGAGAGGACCAAGCACATTGAAGTAGATTGTCACTTTGTGAGAAATTTACTACAAGCAAACCTTATTTCATTACATCACATAAGCTCAGATAATCAAGTGGCAGACATCTTGATGAAAACATTGACTGACATTAAATATTTTGTTGCATTACACAAGTTGTCAGTATTCTCCACACCTCCAACTTGAGGGGGGGGGGGTATTGAGATTAATTATCACTAGTTAGTCAGAGTTAGTTAGTTAGTTAGCTTATTGGTCTATTCATATTGTTAGTTATTTTTGTTAGTTAGTGATAGTTGAAGGGTCCAACTCATTGCCAGCTGTGAATTAGTGACTAGCTAGATATTTTGTGTCTCTCTTGTATAAATACACACATTCATTATGAGAATGTCACGACTCGAGAGCACCCCATAGTCGTAACACGGCGTATTCGACCTCTCAGAGGTCTTATACAATCCCTTAGCATGTCATGAACATTAAAGCATATGAAGATAGTGGAAAATTTAAAACTTTTCTTTACAATCGAAGACTATATAAAATAAGAGAGAGTCTATGACACTATGTCTCAAACCATCTATAACATTAGACTTAAATCTCTTTTAATACAAATTTAGGGACACGACCCTTACATAATTCTAAAGACATAAAGTAAAGACATAAGTGAACAAGGTGGGTTCGTCCTCAAAACTATGAGGACTTCCCAAGTCTTCATTCCAAGCTCCTTAGAAACCTATCTTCCAAGTATAAGACACCACATCTCCAAACCCTACACTTTGTAGAAAATGTAGAAGAAGGGGTTAGCACAAAAAGTACTAAGTATGGAAGCCATGCATAAAAACCATTAAAACATGCTTAAAAGGGACATTTAGTTGAAACCATGCTTTATGCACTTTTGAACATCATTCTTTAAAAGAGTTGGAGAACATAAGTCATAAACATCTCTCATATAGTTCATCAAAGCACAATGGATAATAACATCACCATAAACATAGTCTTTAAACAGTCTCATTGCAATATCACTCATTACAAGACATAATACTCATGCATAGTCATATATCAAGGTCACTACATCATAATAGAGTAATCACATAAGTAACCCTAGGTTGCACTTGTGCCATGTGTAGACAAAGCCCCATAACCCTATCTACACTAAGTACTACATTTGGATCACCATGCTCATACTTATCACACATTAGTCTTATCCATAGTTCATACACATAGTAAGGTGACATTCATAAACACTAGCTTATATCAAGGAAAGTCAATCATAAAGCTAATTCAATGGAAGCATACACTTCTCATAATACTCATAATATAATAGAACTACACCATGACTACTTTAGAAGTCTACTTGTGCCATGTATGAGTGGCATCCCATAATACCCCTCATACTAAGTAGATCGCCTAGAGGAGTCATTAGTCATAGTTCATGCAACATATTCATATCATTAGGGGTGGAGCTACAACCATTTAAGGGTGGTTAGCTGAACACCCTTCGCCGGAAAATTACATCATATAGAGAGGTCAGATTCTGGATTTAAGGGATAAATAATTAATGTTGAACAACCTTGACATTAGTTCTTCCGTGGCAGAGTGGTTAAGCGTGTTCATTTCTACTCCAGGAGCGCAGGTTCGAATCCTACTAAGCGCACAACATTTTTTGTTTTGTTTTGAGAGCAAAACACAACCTTACACACCATTATTATGTTCCTCAAGTTTCTTAATTAATAATATAACAATTTAAACACAACCTCACACACCATTATTATGTTCCTCAAGTTCTTATTTATTAATAGAACAATTTTAATAATATAGAGTAACATATATGAATACATTATTTTAATTTTGAATATTTAGATATCATGTATTTCTAATTTTTATCTTGGATATAATGCACTTTCGAATGGTGAAAACAAAAAATCCAACATTTTACTTTAAAAATTTGTGTTTATATATGTTAACAACTTTAAACCCAAAGCTAAAATCAATACATGCGTTTTATCTTCTTCTTTTTTTAAGAATTTTTTTTCTACTGGTGTGATTTATGTTTCGTAAAGCTAGACGCATTTGTTCTATCAATATTTCACTTTGGAAACAATAATCATATAAAATCAATGCATCAAAAAGAAAAAAAAAACTCAATTGTTTATATTTGATATTGACAAATGTTGAGATCGTATATGGTAGAATCCCTAGGTTAAACAAATAACATTCAACTCCAAAAAAAATTCTTGAACACCCTTTGATGAAATTTCTGGCTCCGCCACTGCATATCATATATCTTAGTCATATTTCATATACTTCATATCATAAGTAAACCACCCTCATAACCCCTTCACAAGTTCACTTGTGCAATGTACATATGAAGTCCCATACCCCTACATATACTAAGCAAACCCATCAAGAAGTCATAAGTGTAATTGGCATGCATAATTCATTTTAAGTGAAGTCATTCTTAACATTCTTATATGTCATACATTCATAAGTTGACATACATATAGGACTCGCACAAGAACTCCTCTTAAGACCTACTTGTGCAATGTATAGGTAAAGTCCCATACCCTTACCTATACTAAGTGATATCCCTTGAGAAATCCTAGTTAGAATTCATATCCCTTTTCATAGTTTTTTTCATTCATTAGTTCCTTCTTACATAATTGGGAGACTTTGCCATAACCGACATAGACCATGGGAGCTACCATGGAATCTGGTGTCTTCCTCCCACACCGAAAAGAGAGTGTTCAACTTTGCCAAGGTAGAACATTGGTACATCGTAGCATCTATGTGGATCCACTAGCTAAAAATCCTATGGTGGCACATAGTTAAGGAATAATGAGGTTGCTTCTAGAACCCTCTTTATGCTAAATAGCACTGTAGTTTCCACCTCATGAGACCTTTCTTATGGAAACCTTACACCTTGGTGAAGGATTCCTATCCCATATACATATCCTCTCGGTGCTAAGCTCAAACTCCCCATTAAGTAATTTTTAAGTCTTTACTTAGGCATTAGTTCATAAAGAACAACTTAGGGACTCACTCCCTTGTATATCATATAGCTCAAGGTTATAAAGATGAGAATAACCTTTCATCATAGAACCAACATCATGTGAGAATATTCTTTCATATCATAGTCATATAATGTTCATGAGAATTGCTTCTTATTCAACATAACAACACATTCATAATCATCTCATAACTTTCATGTCCACATCATAACATGCTTGATTATAACTAGGGTTATAGGGAAGAGGAATCATAACTCAACACCATAACCAACAAATCAAGTAAACATCTCCATCATAAGTAGATCAACAATTCAATAGAAGACTATTCATCAAATTGAAATCCTTCATTCATAACCTTCATGACCTTCTTCAAGATTCAACTCTATTTTCTTGATATTCATTCATCATATAGGATAATATCACAATACAATAATGAATTACATGTAAACATACTAAATTGACATCATTCAATCAACATTAAATACATGCTAGGGTTTAGAATTGAGAAAGAAGGGGTAATCATGGGTCTTGTGGGGAATTGTTCAAAACCCATAAACATTACATGAATTCATCCACAAACATTCATATATAATCATAAATAACCATTATAGATCAATGGAATCGATTTTAGAAAGAGACCCACAAATTTGATTGAAAACCTAGAAATTGGGGAACTTTGAAAACTTAGTTGAAAGGGCTTCTTGGTGATAGCTAACCAAGAATAAAGGACTCCCATAACTTAGCCTTAGAATCCCACAAATTTCGTGATGAAAAGCTTCCAGCTCCTAGCCCTAGTTTATCTCCTTCCATGTTCTTCAATGGAGGTTTGAGAGAGAAGATTTTTGGGGTCTTTAGATGGGTTAGTTAGAATGATTAGTTTAGGGTTTATTTAAGCTCATATAGGTGGTTAAATAACCTATTAAACGACCTATAATAACCCCTAATTAATAACTAACCCAACCCCTAACTACCTAAAATCTGGCAGCACTTACGTTTGGCTATCAACGGACCGTAGTTTGAACTACTGTCCGTAGTTTGGTCTCGTGGTTTGTGGTCTGACAGTGCTTCACTATTTTGGGAAAAACTTTTTACTCCGAGATCGGAATTCGGAAAACTCGGTGGTGTTGGAAATAGGATTTAAAGAACTTTAATTGTATAGGTAATGACCCACCTAATTCGTTTTGAGCTATGAGATAAGACTATTTGAAGTTGACTCTAAACTCCTAACTTTAAACTAAATCACTAAAAACTGTTTTTAGGGGACTTGTTTTGGAGGCTTAGATTAGGGTCTTGCTAGCTTATAAAGGTGATTAATCAATTAACTAACCAACCCCCTAAGCCCTTAACTAATTAACCAACTTAACTCCCAATCACCAACTTACAACTAAAAGGCTGGAAATTGGCAGCACCTATGACCCTCCACCGACGGACCGTAAGTGGAGTTACGGCTCGTTCTGTCCCTTCGTAGTTCCATTCAGAGATTACACTTTGGGGAGATAAACTCCCCCAAGCTACGGCCAAGACTTACGGTCCGTAGACCAGTCTACTGGCCGTAGTTGGGGTCTCGTAGGTAAAGCTGTTTTGACAGCTTTTGGGCAGTTGTGGGGTCCTCCTCAAGGGCCCCTTGGGTGGTCCTTGGGGAGTCGTACCCGAACGTTTAACCCCTAAACATTCCCATCTAAGTGTGAGAGTATTTTCTACAAGTTTTCACCCTCAAACAACACTCAAAACTTCAACGACAAGACCCTTACAACTCACTAGTTCAAATGACTAGTTTTCGGATGTCATGGTCGTTTCTTGATGCTTATGTCCTAACACCTCCAAACTAAGTTAGTTACATTAGATTAGGTCTATAAACACTGTTTTAACCATTTTTAGGATATTAACCATTATGTAAGGCTCTAGCTTACCCTATCATTTTCCAGAGTGTTTAAGAGAATTAGTGAAGTAATTTGCCCCAGTTTGTCTCTTCTTCTTTGTGTTCAAATTGATGTATTATAACTGTGAAGAACTGTTTTTTATCCTTGAGGAGCTCTCTCAACAATGTCCATTATACATTTTGTTCTTATGCAACTCTGGAAACTCCTTGCTACTTTTTACTTAATCATAAAATGTTTTATTCCTCCCGTCTCAATTTATATGATATTATTCATATTTTAAAATTCAAACAAGTTTTTGTCACTGCAAATTATTAATTTACCTTCCAAATATTTTAAATTAGTATGACTTATAGACTTGCTTCCCTCATATTAATTGTCATTGATGTCACTTTCACCTTATCGTGTATAGCTTAATTCCTATCCATATCTCCACTACATATGAGCATCCTCATCTCCACTACATTCATTTTCTAAACATGCACCATTTTGAATGACCAACACTCTACATCTCTCATACAACAATGGTGGTCTAATCACCACTTTGTACAACTTACCTTTAAGTCTTCGTGATGCATTCTTATCACATAGTACCCCGAAGGCGAGCCTCCATTTCACTCACCTTCTCTAATATGATGTGAAATATCATCGTCAATCTCCCATATTCTTGGATTATGGACCCAAGATACTTGAAAACGTCCTTTATGGGATTGAACTTGCATTTTAGGTACTCCATTTTAGTCCCACTTAACATGATTTGATTCTAAGGCCTTTCTCTAAACTTCTAGTCTATTGTTAAATCCACCACGTGTCTAATTAATTAATACTATGCCATATGCAAATAGTATATACCAAAACACCTTCCTTTGAATATGCCATGTCAATTCATCTATCACTATGAGAAATAAGAATGGGCTAAGGGTTAATCCCTAGTGCAACCTTATCAAGATTGGGAAATGTTGTGAGTCACCTCTCACTATCCTAGCTCGAATATTGTCTCTATCATACTCCTTAATATCATAACATCTCCAAAAATACCTCCTTATGGGCTTTATAATATGACTTTTCTAGGAAAATGAACATCATGTGTAAACACACCTCTTAAGTCTCTGTTCTTGTCCCTATACTACTCTAACAATATCCTTACACAATGGATGAATTTTGTAGTTGTTTTCTCCAATATGAATCTGAATTACTTCTTATAGATAATACATTCTTCTTTATCCTCACCTCAACCATCTTTTCCTAGACTTTCATAGTTTGACTTAATAGCTTGATAACCCTATAGTTATTGCAATTCTAAATATCTCTTTTGTTCTTGTACAACAGAACTATTATACTCCATCTCCATTCCTCTGACATTCTTACTATCCTAAATATGACATTCAACAATCCAGTCAGCCACTTCATACCTTCTTGCCTATGTTGTTCAAACAAATCATGGGGATCTCGTCTCTCTAGGTCATTTTTTCCCTCCTAATCTTTTGAATATCCTCTTAACCTCCACTCGAGCTCTAGGATTCTCAAAATGTTCTAAATCCCCCGGCACGATATTCATATCCCCTTCTTTATTTAAGAGATTATGAAATACACATGTCATCTTTATCTAATGTGTGTGCTTTCTACCAACACTTTGTCATTCTCATTCTTGATGTACTTCCCTTGGTCCTGATCACAAAATATCCTCTCTCTTACCTTAATGAGCCTATATGACTTATTACACCCGCCTATACACTTGAGCTCTTCATACGAGTGCTCAGAAATTATTGGTTTAGCCATCGTAACTGCTAGCTTTGCTTTCTTCTTTGTTTTCTTATACATATCCTTATTCCTCATCTCGTCATTTTCGTCAAAGCTTTTCACTAACATAAAATACGCAACATTATTATATTCAACTTTTCTTGAACCTCTCCATTCCACCACCAATCCTCTTTATGTGCACCTAGGTAATTTCTTGAGATCCTAACATCTATCTAGATGCTTCTCTGATACAGTCAGGTGTCCTAACCCACATACTATATGTGTCCCCACTATCACCCCAAGCCTTTTAACCATCTCCTTCTCCCCAATATATTGAGCTTTGGCCTTAGTTAGGCCTCCCTGTCTAATCATTGGCTAGTCATTTTCCACCATCTTGTTTATCTTCCTTTTAACATCTAAATCCATAACCACGAGCTTATATTGGGTTGTTCTATTCTCACTTGGGATAACCTTGCAATACTTACATACACTTGTCACCCATTCTTAGAATAAATTAATCTATCTAAGTCTTAGCCATCATACTATAAAATTTCACCGAATTCTCTCCCTACTTCTGGAAGCTCGAGTTAGCTATGACTAACTCGAAACCTTTCCCGAAGTATAGAAGCAAAACTTCCCCTTTATCTATATCCTCAAAGATAAAACTTTCATGTTCATCATCATATCCTCTTGAAGTTGTCCCTATATGATCATTAAAATCTCTTCTTAGCAATATTTTCTCGATTTGCGGGTACCTCTCACGACCTCATCCAACTCTTTTTGTCCTCCTCATCCAAACCCACCTATGACACATATGAACTAAGTATTTTAAAAGTTGTCTCCCAAAAATAGCTTAATGGCTCTTTCTTACAGTATGAAATCTACAGAATAATCTAGTGGTACAAGTACAATCATTATACTTCTTTCTGTATTCTTTTCATTATTACAACTATAAGTTAAATATATAATAAGGATATTTCCAGAATCTAATAACAATATGGAGCCCATAAAATACTCCACCACAAACAAACGGGCAGCATGCCCAAAAAATAAATTAAAATTCAATGTATCACACACTCTCTAATTCTAAATCCAAAGCATTCATAACCAAAACCAACCATGAAGTTTCCAACCTTTAAATCCAACAATACATATAATATAGCCCCAAAATAGTTTAACATAATAAGAAGAACTTAAACTCATGACTTTTGAATATCGTTGATGAGTCCACAAATTGGACTAATTTAAGGCTATATTTTAATAGAAATTGTGTCCTCAAATGCTTATTTTATCTCAATATCTGATGAAAACCCTTAAGTTTCAGGTATTTGAAGATTGAAGGAGAGCATGGACACTACTTTGCAAAAAGGAACGAAAAGGCTGAAAAGAATGAAGAAAATGAAGGCCTGAGGATCACCGAGTCCACTTGGCGAGTCGCCAAAAGGTCTCACTTCGCCTTTTGTTCTAGTGTGCTGAGCCCTGAAGGAAAGGATCAAGTCGGTGGAAAAGGAGAGCAGTCAGCGCATCGCCAAGATGTTCCGCGAGACAGTATTATGTCGCCCAATGACCTAGAGCACGACGATGCTGAAGGATGGTGCAAGACGGCGATGAACTACATCAAGGGCGAATCGCTGATTTGATTAGAGATTTCGACTAATGTCGCTGAATGGTCCACTGCAACACAAATTTCTTTAAAGCTATAAATACTCGTAGAGAGTTTTAGCTTAGCATGAGATTTTTAGTATCATGAGATTTTTAATATCATCAGATTTGTAGTGTGAAACAATTAATATAATTTTAGTACTTTTTATTTTTGCTCTGCGTTTGAGAGGGTTTTTAAACTTGAAGAAGAAGAGGGTTTCATCTCCAAAGATTTGGACTTGGGTCTCTTGGATTCTTCATTCTTGGCCTGTAACAAGACTTAAATCTTCAAACCCATTTGAATGCAAGCTCATTTAGGTATAAATTTCTATCTCTTGATGTGTGGCTAAAAACCCCTAATTCTTGGGATGTGATTTAGCAAATATGGGTTAAGATTGTGGTTGGGTCTTGCTTGCTGATAGATTAGATGTAGTTTAATGGTGATTTCATCTAGTAGTTGTGGTTGAATTTAACAAATTTGTAGTTGCAAATATAAGTTTATTTATATGTTTTCGGCTTGCTCGAGAGAGAGGTCACGAATCCAAGACTATTAGATTGATAGCCTAAGGAGTGGGTCGACATGAGGTTCAGCTCGAGAGAGTGAACCCTACTCCCATATTCTAACACTCATCTCGTGAGAGTGAGTGAGGTAAGGCGTAGATTGGTCTTCATGCGGCAAGTGGGTGTCCGAAAGGAACCCATTTGAAACGGGGTAAGTTGCTCGAGAGAGAATTTATTCCCACGTATAGCTTAGCCTAGTCACTATTACTCTATAAATTTTCTATCGAAAACATGTACCCAATAATTTAGTTTAACCTGTATTTCGCTCACATCCCAAGAATCCCTTCTCATTCATAGATTTCTTTGTTATTTCTATTGTTTTTACTTACTAGTGACAAAACCCCCATTGTTAATTGACACTCTTGTGTCCCTCCTTTAATTTGCAATATTTTGAATCGTTAATGTCTTTAGCTATGACTAGTTAGAACTGAATTTTATTTTTCTATTAATTCTTGAAACCACTCCCTTGGGACTCGACCCCAACCCTTGGTTGGGTTATTATACTATTGCACGATCGTAGACACTTGCATCAGAAGTTGTGTCGTTGATTACACAAACATCAAAATGGCGCCGATGCCGGGGAGTGGTGTTACGTGAAAGTTTTTGGTTTAAGTCGAATTTTGCTTTTAATAGTCGTAGTTTACTAACCTTGTTTTTAGTTTTGTTTTCCTTTGAATTTGTTGATGTAGGTAGGTACCCTAAGCATGGCTGGGGGAAATGGTGACAACTCGGCTGAGACGAGCCAAGAAGTTGAGAGGAACTTCGAGTTAACCGCACTGGTAACTCAGCTGAACGAGTCGTCCACCAAAATAACAGAGGTGGAAAACCAGTGCAAGAGTCAAGGGAGGTACATACCTCCTCACGAGAGGAATCAGTCTAGAGATAGGGAGAACAATTGTAGCGACCCTAAAAATTGATAGGTGAAACTAGAGCCTAATGTATGAATTTTTAAAAGTTTGAGCATAAATTGGAGTTATGAAATTTTCCAAAAAAAAATGGACGTTGCCTTAGTTTTATTTGGTAAGTCCACGTGGGTAAGGGGCGTTTTCGTAAATATTAATTTTCGTTAAATTAAGAAGTGGGTATATTTTATTTTATTTCTAATAACTATATATGGTATTAAAACTTTTAAAAGGTATTTTTGAATTCATTCTTCAAATTAAACCCCCCCCCCC
>JAJOOR010007436.1:0-42226 GCA_036250505.1 Solanum acaule | reverse complement strand
ACCATACTAAACACAATTCTATAATCATCTACTCAAAATCAATACACTCACTTTATGGTGAAATTTAGAGAATTTGAGAAAACATGGGTTCATGGACATTTCTTTCTAAAAACCATTAATAATCATTAATAACAATATAAATCATCATTTAAAACCTTTTTATGCAAGAACCCATGTTAGAATCAAAATTAGGACTTTAGGGTTTTTGAAGAACTTTGAAAATAGTTTGAATTGGCTCTTTGATTAAAAACGGAATCAAAGATAAAGAGTCCCCATACCTTAATATTGAGAAAGCCCACGAAAATCGATGAAAAATGCCTCCAATTTGAAACCCTAGTTCTTCACCGTTCTTCTTCCTTGAACTTGAGAGAAATATTTGAGAGAGGGAATGATTTTGGAATTTCTAATTTGAAGAATAAAGTTATAACCCTCATTTAAATGGATCTAATATACCTAAAATAATAAAAACAACTTAAAAATAAATGCCCAAACTACCCCTCACTTAGTTGGACCTTTTTAACAAGTTATTAATGCATAAAACCCATGTGAGGCTCTACTTTATCCTACTTCATTTTGAGTGGCGTTATAGTAATGCCAGATCCACTTGGAACTGCTATGGACGTCGATGCCTAGATCGTCGGCTGCATAACCACTCCTATAAGATGTAGCGAGTCTTTGAATAAGCCCTCCTCTCCGCTCTCGTGTGTCACCTCAGCATTCACAGATATCAACTCATCCACAGTCTCTGCATCCAACTCTGCATGCCCTACATCATCCCTCTGTACATCTCCAGTAGTAGCCGGAGGGATCCCCGAAGTCTCAGGTGCATCCTAGTCATCTGCTCTCTGCATCAGTATCGTGAAGTTGGTGGCCTTCAAATAAGTTACATCCTTCTTCAACTCTGCTATTTCAGCTTTTAATGCTAAAACATCAGGTGTCTCCCTCTGTCTGTTCTTGCAAGTAGTGACTCTGGCAGTCAGGTCATCAATCGTGGTCCTAAGAGGGGTCAATGTAGTCAAGATGGCACTGTCAATCATCCCTGGGATGGATCTCTCCAATCGCGTCGTCCTCACATCCGCTGAATAGGATATCCGCCCCATCTTTAAGATCATGGCACGAGTGACCCTGGTAGGCTGAGAGGAAGAGGAGGCAACTGGAGTCTGAGAAGAAGGGGCGGGTATACCTGAAGACTCCGAGGTCGGAGTAGATGAAGGTACTGCTGCTCGTAATGAGTCAACATCGACCTCTGGAGAAGTATCTGCTGGAGCGGCTCTCCTTCCATCAGCCTCCTCTCGTGTGAACTTGGCCTCTATATGCCTGATATTGGTGGAGGAAGACGGTGTGACCTCTATATCTCTACCAGGATCCCGGGGTACTCCGGCATGCTGACATAACTCAATGATCCGAACAGGAAAAGACAGAGACGTCTGCGTCTGTTTGGCTCTCATAGCTATCTCCTGTGAAACCAGCAATCCCAGGTCGATCCGCCTCCTGGCCATGATAGAACCAAGGTAGGCCGCCTTGGTATTACGTAGGATGGACTCATTCTGTGATGGCATGATAGTGCTGCTGATGAAGCCAAACCAGTAACGGGAGGCGATGTTCATATCCCTTCTCTCAATAGGAGCTCCTACATCCATCCACCTCGGGGTGTTGTCAAAAATCATCAGAGCTAACCAACCCTTCAAGTCATCCAGGGATGGAACAATAGGCAAACCCTGGCTGGGCAGTACCGAGTGCAGCGGTCGAACTAATACAACATTAATATGCTCGTTGTGACACTCCACTTTCTTACCTCTGACCGTAACAGACTTTACCGATCAGAATTCACTAGCCTTTTTATTATTTTTCGGGACCAACTCCCCATAGACTAAGTAGAATTCCCGAACCTAGGAAGCGATGTAAGGGCCCCGAGGTCTAGTGAATTGCTCTAACTCATGATACCTAAGTGTGTCAAGGACCTTAGCATGCTTACCTTCCAAACCCTCTACAGATAGTAACTTTTCTTCAAGAATGGTTCGTAAACCATCGCCTTTCAATCTGTTAAGCAATCTGGGTGGAGGTGGAGCTACGGGGACTGTAGGGGAAACCTGGAGGTGGTGTCGGAGCTGGCACCGATTCAATTGCAGGAGGAGTTACGGCTGATGGAACTCTGGTGGGTGTGGATTGATTTCTATCTCTGAGCCTATTCTATTGGTGAATCAAGGATTGTTCATCATCCAGCTCAGATAAATCTGGCTCAATAGCTAACCCTTTTCTAGCGATATATATGCTTCTTTCATTGGCCTTTATCTCCCGGTGGGAGATCTTGCTTTCTTTTTTGTGAAGGACGTGATCCTCCTTCATTTATTGTAATTCCCTTTGCCTTTTTCTGAGGTGGCTCGTTTAATTTTGTGTGTACCATATCTGCAAAAGATCAAGAGATTAGGCGAAACTCAACACAACCACAGAGAATATTTTTGCAAAAAGACTCGTCGATCCAGTCTGCGAGTCGCCAAACCTCTTTGGCGAGCTAGGTCGAGCTCGCTCAAAGGATTTGCTTAAGCTTTAGGAAAATTGGTGCTGAAATAGCCTATTCGGCGAGTTACCGACTACTTTCAGTGATGACAAGGCTATCCGCCAAAAGATACAGTGAAAGAGAGTATAATGGGTATGCAAAGGGAGATCTAAACTATTTTCAAGGCATGTAATGGGGATGAGTGCATAGGTATGGTCATTTAGGTTCAGTGACTTCTTCATCCTCATGAGATGTGGTGTTCTCAAAACATCATTTTCCTTTCCTTTGTCACTTTTTGTTCCAGTGCTTCTAAGTCATCCTTTCATTCATTCTCTATGTATTGCTTGGAAACCCAATTACTTTTGCACTTTTATTCTAAAAATTATATTTTATTTATTTATTTATTTATTATTATTTTTTGAATGGTTTTCATTTTCTTTTGCAATACCATGGGTTAGAGACTTTTTCCTGCACTTCTTGACTTCTCCTTTTCCTTTTCACCACACCCCCAACTTAGACTTTTGGCCTAAGTTGGCTATTCACTAAATCACAACTCAAGAGGGTTATAGGTAGTTGGTTAAGTAAGGTCTAGGGTTCCTCAAGGTTGTTCCAAAGAAAGGTAAGGATCAACGGGTGTTCGAAAGAGTTTCACATGCTCACGGGTAGGCCACAAAAAAGATATGTGTCAAGTTTGGCTCACACTCTTTAAAGTTGCCTAAAATCATATCAAGAGGACAACTTTCTAAATCAATCAGACTAACAGGGAAAATTCTGGGTTTATTCATGCATGGTTCAAAGTAAGCTAATCGCACAAAGCATCGACACTTCAGTCAAACAAGACTACAAACTTTCACTAGTTTGCAACAATCATTACAAGAGAATGAATTCGATAAATGGCTAATCACAACAAGATACAAGGAGTTCACATATTGTCTATGCAACTTCATTTGGTCTCGTTGTAGCCGCACATTCATGTTCGTTCAATTGAGAGCACTATTCAAGTCATCAGTATTGATTAGAACTGAGACTTCAATTTTTGCAAAAGAACAACCAATTTCAGCATACGAGAGGTGGCAAAATTTGTTTTTTTGGAAGGGTCAAAATCATTTTTATAATTTAAAACTAAAATGAGCCATGACCTTAATCATCCACACAAAGCAGTGTAAAAACAATTTAAAACAGAATAGCCCAAATATACACAAAACATGAAATTTTCAACACAAAAGGTGAGGGCCTCACCCTACCACAAAGAAAAGAAATTTGTCCTCAAATGCAAATAAAAGTGTTCAAATGTAAAAGCATAATAAGAGAGAGAGGGAGGTAAAGAAAGGTCCTTTCTATGCAGTCTCTCTCCCTATCGGAGTCTCAGTAGCTGGTGTAACAGTCTGTGAATAGGCATCAGTACTCGGAGTAGCCTCAGACAGAATAGTAATGCCAGATCCACTGGGAACTGCTATGGATGTCTCAACCCAACTCTCGTAACCGACCTTACGAGATTTAAAAGCAAAATCAAAGCATACATACACAAAATTCACACAGGACGCATACTTCCCATCGCACCGGAGTACTCAGACCTTTTCCGATTTCACCAAATTTGGCCTTTTAAGTACGAGTACCCTTAAGAATGTAGTCACCCATTACAAGTTCATTTAGATCAAAGCACAAACACTAAGGCATTCAACTATTAAGGCATTTCAGGCAAATTTTTTGAATTAACAATAGAATCACAACACCATATTTCTATCAGAGATGCTCAGCATATGTCATCATAATACTAAAACTGCAAAAGAGTGCAAAATTATCACAAACAAGTTCGGAGTTTTAGAGACTAACCTTCGATGCTGATCAATTTGCTTTCTTTGTGAAATGCTAGGCAGCAAAGAAATCCAACCTCAAGCACTAATCAACGACTAAAATACTAATTTAAGGTAAAAATCTAAGAAAATGTACATCTGGTGTGATTTTGAGGAGTTTAAAATGAGGGAAAGTGAGAGATTCAAAAATTTGACCTTTTGCCTTTATATAGCCGTTCAGTTCTCAGCCACTCGACAACGTTAGTCTTGCTGCTGGTAAACTCGATGACGTGCCGAATGCATACTCATCTCATCAAGTTTTACAGGACATCCCTTATTTTGGGGCCACAACAGTGGATTAAATCGTAATCGCCGATAGGTTTGGCGATTCGCCAACTGGATCCTTGGCTCGCCATCTTGTACTTTTCAACACCTTTTTCACTTTAACCTACAAAACCAACACACCATTATTCTAACATAGTAATTAAAAGCAGTAAAACCTTGGGTTGCTTCCCAAGAAGCACCTTATTTTACGTCATGGCACGAAACAAATCCTGTTTCATTCTCCGTTATTGGGGTTAGCCCTAGTGTCACTAGGTGACCCCAATATGTCATTTGGGTGGATATGAGGCATTGCAAAACTCAGGAGTGACCTGATTAGCTGGATTGATCTAGAGTGAGATCCGATCATTTAATTTAACATTTCGATATTCTCCTTCATTTCTTCCAACACCCGATCTTGATGAGAATGATTTGAAGTGTGTCCTCGACACGATTTTTTTCCCATCTCTAGACTTCCTTTGCTCATGAGGGGGTATATACCTCCCTTTGCTATTGCATTGGATTTCCACCTCTGAGATTTTGGTGGCCAAGTCATTTAGCTGAGATACCAGTGCAGTCAGCGTGAGGTCCTTTTGGACTCCTTGGCTCATTTCAACTAATTTGCCACTACTCTGCTCCGCCATGCTCATCTAAATGGACAACTCAACGAAAAACAAAATTAAAAGTAAAGTTAGTGAACTACAACTAATAAGAACAAGAATTCTACTTAACTAAGAATTCTCAAGTAACACCATTCCCCGGCAGCGGCGCCATTTTGATGTTTTGCGGATTTTGTATTCAACGACACAACTTCTAGTACAAGTGTCTACGAATTGTGCAATAGTATAGTAACCCAACCAAGGGTTGGGGTCATGTCCCAAGGGAGTGATTTTGAGAATTAATAGAAAAATAAAATCTAGTTCTAACTAGTCGTAGCTAAAGACATTAACGATGAAAAACATTGTAAATCGAAGGGGGACATAAAAGTGTCAAATATCAATTTGGGGGTTTTGTCACAAGTATAGCAAAGACAACAAATATAACAAGAAAATCAAGTATGGGCAAGAGCTCTTGGGGTGTGACAACAATACAAGTCGAGATAAATAGTTGGGTACATGCTTTCGATAGGAAATTTGCAAGATAATAGTGACTAAGCTAAGCTTTAGATTGAAATAAGTTCCCTCTCGAGTAACTTACCCCATTTCAAATGCGTTTCTCTCAGACACCCATTCGCCTCTTGAAGACCAGCCTACGCCTTACCCCACTCACTCTCTCGAGCTGAGTGTTAGGATATGGGACTAGGGCTCACCCTTTTGGGTTGAACCTCAGGTCGACCCACTCCTTAGGCCATCAGTCTAGTGGTCTTGGTTTCGTGACCTCCCTCTCGGGCAAGCTGAAAACACATGGGTGGCTTTGTATTTCTAACTACAAACCCATTAAATTAAACCACAACCACTCTGTGAAATCACCATTAAAATACATCTAACCTATCAGCAAGCAAGACCCAACAATAATGTCAAAACATATTTTGCTAAATCACACCCCAAGAATAGGGGTTTTTATCCACACATCAAGAAATTACAAAATAAACCTAAAATGATAATGAAATCAAATGGGTATAAGAAATTAAACCTTGATTTAAGCAAAGGAAGAAGAATAGAGAAGACCCACTTCCAACTTGGGGAAGATGAACTCCTTTCTTCAAGTTTCCAAAACCCTCTCCAAACTTGAGAGTAAAAATAAAAAGCACTAAAATTATATTGTCTAATGATACTACAAAAACTGATACTAAGCTATAACTCTCAACGAGTATTTATAGTTTTAAAAAGTTTGTGTTGCGGCGGATCATTCGGCGACATTAGTCAGAATCACCGATCAACTGGGTGATTCGCCTTTTGGTGTAGTTCATCACCATCTTGCACCATCCTTCTGTATCATCGTGCTCTGGGTCATTGGGCGACATAGTACTGCTTCGCGGAACTCCTCGGTGATCCGCCAACTGCTCCCTTTTTCCGCCGACTTGATCTTCTCCTTCGGGGCTCAGCACACTAGAACAAAAGGCGAAGTGGGACCCTTCGGTGATTCGGCAAGTGGACTTGGCGATCCTTAGGCCTTTATTTTCTCGTTCTTTTAATCCTTTTCGTTCATTTTTGCGAGGTAGTGTCCATGCTTTCCTTTAAACTTCAAATTTCTGAAACTTAAAGGTTTCCATCAGATATTGAGATAAAATAAGCAATTGAGGACACAAAAATATAGCCCTAAATGAGTCCAATTTGTGGACTCATCAATAGCCTTGGGGCATGACAAACTTGGTATCAGTGCATTATGTTTAACTGTTTTAGGATGTCTAAAAAGTCGCACCAAGTAGAGTCTTTTTCATGGGTGTGAATTGCACCACATCTAGTGGGAGGGAAGCTACTAAGTGTTTTAGGAAAACTTCATTTTATTTATATTCTTATCTCGTGGGTATGATCTACCTTCTAACTCATCGTTATGCATTTAATATCATGCCTCCTCATAGATCTTATGCAAGGAATGTGAATGCCTGCAATGCTAACACAGTTCCTCCAGTTCTAGATTAGGAGGTTTCGACTGCAGAGTTTCAGAAAGCCATTCAACTTTCACCAGAATTTCTAGGGTCGCAAGTTGGAGAAGAACCTATAACTTCATTGATGAGGTCAAGAAAATCTCTGGATTGATGTAGGTGACTAGAAACGACAGGGTAAAGTTGGCGTCCTACCAACTTAAGGATATAGCTCACATCTGGTTTACTTAATGGAAAGAAAATAGGGGTACGAATGTGGTTCCTATCACTTCAGAGTGTTTTAAAGAAGCTTTTCTGGACAAGTTCTTCCCAAGAAAGTTGAGGGAGGCAAAAGCTCAGGAGTTCATGAATTTGAGGCAATGTAACATGTCAGTCTAAGAGTATGAATTCAAGTTCACCCAACTCTCCAGGTATGCTCCACATATGGTTGCAAAATTTGAGGGCACATATGACTAAGTTTATGTTTGGAGTATCTGACCTAGTGAAAATAGAGTGCCGAAATGCTATGTTGCTAGGATATATGAATATCTCTAGGCTTATGACTCATGTTGAGCAGGTTGAGGGAGACAAGCTTAGGGAACATGTTAAGAACAATAAGAAGGCTAGGACAGGAAACTATGAGTACTCTCAACAGAAGTCGGGTGGTGGAAATCGCTCTCAATTTCAGAAGAATTCTTCAGCTCCGGCACCTTCATCAGCTAGTGCTCCATCCTTCAGGTTTCGACAGGATTAAAAAGGTAGAACATCAGGCTCTAAGCCTTAGGAGTGTTTTAGGTACCAGAACCTACCTAACTTGTCCAAAGTATGGTAAGAACCATCCAGGCGTGTGTCTTGTAGGGAAATAAGGGTGTTTTGGATGTGGTCAGTCTGCCATAGGTTAAGGGATTGCCCTTCTTTCAAATAGGGACAGGGAGGTAACAATAGTTGGTCTCAGTCTACAGCTTGAGCAACACCATTAGGTTGCCTAACTCAGTATGGTGCTTCATCTGTTACAGGTGGCGGTCAGCGCTAGAACATGTTGTATTCCCTCTAGGCTCGCAAGGATCAAGATGATTCTCCTGATGTGGTCACTGGTATGTTACAAGTCTTTCACGTAGATGTTTATGCTTTGTTAGATCCAGGGGCTACTCTTTCCTTTGTAACTCCATATATACCAGTGAACTTCAGTGTCAGTCCAAAAAATCTTTCAAAACCCTTCTCAGTCTCTACTTTAGTTGGTGACCCAATTATAAACAAACGGGTATACATAAATTGCCCTATCACAGTCTCTCAAAAAGTCACCTCAGGGATCTTGTAGAGTTAGAAATGGTAGACTTTGATATCATTCTTAGCATGGATTGGTTACATTCATGTTATGCCTTAGTCGATTGTAGAACTAGGATCGTTCATTTCCAATTTCACAGCGAAACAATCTTAGAATGGAAGGGTATTAGCTCAGTGCCTATGGGTCGATTCATTTCTTCCCTTAAGGCCAGAAAGATGATTTCCAATGGATATATTTATCATCTAGTTTGGGTTAAAGATTCCAGCTCTAAAACCCCAACTATTGAGTCAGTTCCTGTAGTAAATGAGTTCCTAGAAGTGTTTCCATAAGATCTTCTCTGAGTTCCTCCTAAAAGGGAAATCGACTTTGGAATTGATCTTTCTTCAGATACCCAGCCTATTTATATACCTCCTTACAAAATGGCTCTAGTTGAGCTTAAGGAATTGAAAGAGTAGTTGAAAGACCTTCTAGATAAGGGATTCATCAGACCTAGTATTTACCCATGGGGTGCCCCAATGTTGTTTGTGAAAAAGAAAGATGGTTCTCTCAGGATGTGTATTGACTATCGACAGTTGAAAAAAGTCATAATTAAGAATAAGTACCCTATCCCCAAGATTGATGACTTGTTCGACCAATTTTACGTTAGTCATTTTTCAAAGATAGACCTCAGATCTAGTTATCATTAGCTCAAAGTTAGAGATAGTGACATCCCAAAAACACCTTTCAGAACTTGGCATGGTCATTATGAATTTGTAGTGATGTCTTTTGGACTAACCAATGCTCCTGCAGCTTTCATGGATTTGATGAACATGGTGTTTAAGCAGTATTTGGACTTGTTTGTTATCGTCTTTATTAATGATATCCTCATTTACTCTAGGAATTAGGAAGAACATGCGACTCATTTGAGCGTTGTCCTACAAACTCTCAAAGATTGGCAGTTATTCGTTAAGTTTAGCAAATGTGAGTTTTGGTTACAATCAGTTACTTTCCTTGGGCATATAGTGTCTAGCGAAGGGATCCGAGTGTATTCTCATAAAATAGATGCAGTGAAACAATGGCCCAGACCCACGTCTCCAATAGATGTCTCCTTACTTATGTATGTTGGATATGACAAGGTAAAAGTAATATATGTATGTTGTTGGTGATCTAAATGTGATACTCAACATTCGGTAAGGTTATGGGACTTTACCTTTGCATTGCACTAGTATGACTTTGGATTGCTTATATGTTGTTATGAACTTATGTTATGTATGATCATGGTGTCCTCAAAGTGAGACTTAGTGTAGATAGGATTATGGGATCCTATCTATGCATTGCATAAGTGTAGCTTAGGGTTGCTCATGTGATAGTTCTATTATGTTGATATGATCTTGGTATGTACTTCTGCATGTGAACTATGTCTTGTAAAGATTGGAGTATGCATTATGTTGTGTTGAAGACTATACTTGTAATTATGATGATATCCTAATATGTTATGATGAATTGTGTATGGTTTGTCTTACGAGTTTCATTCTCTAACTATTTCAAAGATGATGTTCAAAAGTGGCATGAAGCATGTTTTTAAACAAAATGTCCCTTTTTTGCATGATTTAAGTATTTTCTTGCATGGCTTCCATACTTAGTACATTTTGTGCTAACCCATATTTCTACATTTTTTGTAAGTGTAGGCTTTGGAGATATTGGATGATATCATCGTGGCTAGGACTCTAGTAGATCAAGAAGAAGAAGATGGGTGAGTCCTCTTAGTATTCGAGGGCTCTACTACATGTCCTTTATGACTTTCTTTTTTGGTTTAGATTATGTAAGGGTCATGTCCCTAAGATTATATTCAAGAGTTGTTATTCTAATGTTATAGATGGTTTGAGACATAGTGTCATAGATTCTCTCATTTTTCTAAAGACTTCGATCGTAAAGAAAAGTTTTAAATTTTTCGCATTTTTCCTATATTCTTATGTCATGATATGCTAAGGGCTTGTATGAGACCACTTCGGGGTCAAGTACGTCATGTCACGTCAAGGGGGTAGTCTCGGGTTGTGACAAACTTAGTATCAGAGCATAATTTTTTGGGATGGTTTTAGGATGTCTAAAGCCACGTCTAGTTGAGTTTGGTTCATCTTTTTGAGTCGCGATACATCTATAAGTGAGAGGCTGTAGGACGTTAGGAAACTTCACTTCATCATTCTCTAGTCGTACCATAGAGTCTAACTCTATAAGGTATTTTTCTCTAACCGGTGTTCTTCAAGATGTGACTACTTGAAGGGCTCTTGTTACAAGGAAAAAGGGAGAAGATGTTGGTTGAAATGCCAATGATGGCTATGTGACTAGATACGACTTGATATGCTAGACCTTGATGTCTTCCTTAGAGTGAATGGGCTTCATAGTTGTTTGATAATCTTGAGGGTAGAACTCTGCTTAACCATTTTAAGTATTGGTAAGTTGTAAAGTTTAGTGAAAGAGGGTGTTTGAGTAATGCCTTTATGTGTTGAGTGAACAGACTCCCCTAAAAAGGATAGAAATGTAATTCACCATGGTCTAGAATCACCTTGGGTGATGGATGTGAAAACATAGTGATGACTTGCCCCGACCTTAGAGTTGAAAGAAATAGTGCTTAGAAAAGCCCGTATAAGTTTACTTCCATTAGGAGGATGATGTTCTTAGATGGTAGGGTCATTGAGTGTCTTTGATGTCCGTGATTTTGATTGGCTTGGAATGCTCACCTTGAGAAGTGCATTGAGTTTGGGAAGCTTAGTCCCGGTTTTGTAGGCTCATATGAAATCTTGAGTGAAGTTAGTAAGGTTAGGATGTATTATTGTTAGAACCCCTATTGATTTTGAAGCCAACTTGGCCATTATGAGTTTGTGATGGGGCTGGAGGATTTGATGAATAGTGGTGTATAAGTGATGCCTAGAGAATGTTGAGTGTGGTATTTTAGTAAGGGCTTTAGTTGAAGGTGTTACTTGGGAGGCCAAGGGCCCTGAGATGTCCCAATATTCGTATGTTCCCTTCTATTCATCATTTAGCTCTAGATGATAAGTCCTCCTTGACTCATTTTATGATTTTGAAGTCTTGGATGTTATGTGTGTCCTATGATTCCCTTATCCCTTTGAGTTACTCTTATTAACCTTGTTAGGGTTTGGAAGTATGGTTGATTAGACCTCTATTGTTTTAGAACCCGGTAAGGTTATAATGAGTTTTGATGATGCTTTGGGTTTGTTTAAGAGGAGTAGTATTTGAGGTTTTAATAAAGGAGCTTACTCCCAAGGGGGAGATCATGTGCTTAGATAGCAATAATTGATTGAGAGTTCCGATATCCTCATCCCTTCCTTCTATTCCTATTCAAGCTTGAGACCAAGAGTTCCTTTTTCGACTTGTTCCATGTCTAGGAGTCATGAGTATTTTAGAGATTTCCATGATCTCCTTATGATATGCATGATTTTGAAAGGCTCTTATTTTGTATAAAAATGGGTTTTCATGATTTACATGTTCCTCATGTTGATTTGCATTTTTAGTATGATGATGGCATATTTGACTTCATGAGATGATTGATGAACATGCTTTGTTATGCTTGTGATGAGATGGCATATTGGCTCCATATTGTTGTGTTGAGCTTGCTTTTAATGGGAAAATGTAGTCCCTCCTATGATTATGTGTTTGGAGATATTTAAAGGAGTTGGTATAGGCTCACTCCCAAGGGGGAGATGGTGTGCCTAGCAAACATTGTTGTTATGTGCTTAAGTGTTGCCATGACTTCCTTATATAGTGCATGTTCATGAAAACTTATGTTTTGAAAGAAAATAAGTTTATGTGAATTGTTTTCCTCATGTTGTAGTGCTTTAGGTAAGAGGTGCCTATTGTACTTCATGAGAAGAATATATGGGCATGCTTTAGTTTGGAGTTGAGAAATTCCTCCTTGAATGAAATGCTTTTTGAAAGTAAATTGCATAATGTGCTTAGTGATGAAATGATGAGCATGATTTTATTTGGAGAAGGTAGTTCCTCCCATGTCTATGTGATTTGATGAGTTTTTATGCACAATGAGTTTGTGGATGTAGTTCTTACTTTCTTGTGTTGCATGGATTATGTTTGAGATGGAGTTGATGTTTCCTCCTTGTTTATATGCATTTTATTATGTTTTGATGCATGATGGGCTGCTAGTCTTGAGTCTTTACTTCCGTAAGATGTCTAAAGTTTCATTCGAGGACGAATGTTCCCAAGGGGAAAATATTGTAACACCCTGGAAACTAGAAGACTAAATTAGAGCCAAGGAAGAGGGTAATAGCCAAGGAAGAGGACTAGGGTAGTCCACTCTTACATGGACACTGCCTCACCTTCCACGACCACCACCACGGCTCGTGGTGAGGACCACAGCTCGTGGTAGGCTAGGCAGTGGCTAAACAAAGGCTGCCCAAAACAGCCCCCTTCACACGAACCACTTCACAGCTCGTGGTGATGACCACGGCTCGTGGTGTTGCCTAAGATTTTTAGGGGTTAATGGGAAGGTTTCCTACCATTGTATCATGACCACGAGAGGCACCACATCTCGTGGTAGGCACCACGGCTCGTGGAGCCTCACGTGAAGGGTTTTTCATTTGACTTCGAGTGTAGGGTCAAGTACAAATTGTCATATCGCATAGCTCAAAACGAATTACGTGTGGTATGACCTATAGAATTCAAGGTCTCTGAGTCCTCTTTCCAATGCCACTGAGTTTTCCCAATTCGGATCTCGGAGTAAAAAGTTATGCACGAAATAGTGAAGCATTGTCAGACTGAAAATTCTTCACGATCCGTTTGACGGGACGTGGTGATGATGACAGTCCGTGAAGGATTCAGTCATACCATTTCGGCAGTTTCCAACAGGTAACTTATTGGGTCTTTTCCCAATTGTTTTAACTCAAGGATATCTCATTTTTCCCAAGCCTAGGAACCCTATATAAGTCAGTTTAAACCCAAAACTCACCCAATTAACTCATTTATTCAAAGACCCAAAATCAAAACCCTAAAACCCTCTTCTCTCAATATTTCTCTCCCTAAACTCAAGGAAGAAGAAGAAGTCATTGGAGCTAGGGTTTGTAGATTTTCAAGGTTCTTCCCCAAATTTCTTGGAGATTCTTAATTGAGGTATGGATGCTTTTCATTCTTGGTTAACCATCACCAAGAAGCCCCTTCAAATTATGTTTTCAAATTCCCCAAATCTAGAGTTTTCAATCTATGAACATGGGTCTCTTTCCAAAGCGAATTCAACTATTTAATTAAGGTTTATTATGATTGATTAAGATGATTTGTGATTAGATTAATGGATAATTGATGGATTTTGATGAAAATCTCCCTTGGACCCATGATTTCCCCTTCTTCCTAAATTGTGAACTAGGGTATGAGTTGATTGATCATGTAAGCTTGACAAGTGATTATGTCACATTGAATTATGTTTGTTATTGATGATACTACTGATTTTAGATTATATTAACGTGAATTACAAAGAATCCATGAGTTTTCCCCAATCCTAGCTATGGCTCTTCTCTACACTATGAATGTTGTTAAAAGCTGATTCAATTAATTGAATAAGAGTTGATTATGATGTAATTACATGATCTAAGTATGATTCTACATATATTCTTGATTAACCTAAGATTCTAGGGTTATGCCATGAAAGAGGCAAATTGAGGGTTAGATGTGTACCTCTAAGATTGATGAACTTCTTGATGAATTGCCTTAGATTAGATCACTTAGACATGAATTGCCTATGAATGAATCTTGAAGACATGAACTAACTTGATTAGATCTTATATGATGAATCATGGTTGAAGTAGTATTGAGTCGTAGTTTACTTGATGCTATATGTCTATAATTGATCAACAATGAAGTATGTGGTTAGTTTACCTTAGAGTTAGGTTTACATAGACCATGTGAGGTATTGCTTGAGAGTGATGCTTGAAGTATGAAGATGACTTCTAGGGCTTTAAAGGTAAAAGCTAATATGAACAAGTTAAGGATGATTAGGCTTAAAGAAGGAAGCTTTTAAGTATGTTGAAGTTGTATATGGCATTAATGTGCAAAGACTTCACCCACATGACCTATAATATGATCACATGAGTTGATGCATGAAATGACTGGATTACTTGAGTCATGGTTGTATATATGTTATATATGTTGAATGCTAGTTGTGTTGACTCAATGTGACCCTTGAATGCAATATATGTGAATTATGCGTGATTGTGGTATTCTATACATGCTTATGAAAACTTGAGAAGGAAGTTTGTATGATGATAATGTATCTACGGTGTTGACTGAAAGGTTAGTTCTCATATGCACCTTTACATACTATTATGCATGAAATGTACATGATCATGTTGATCCACTTGAAAGGCGGAGGTGTTTAATTATTGTGTATATTGTGATATTGATGCAAGATCCTTCTTTCCTATACCTCTATCCATGTCTATGTATGATATGATATGACTATGTATGATATGATATGACTATGTATGCTATGCTATGACTATGGTAGCATTGTTGTCTTGAATGAATGGCTATTCTCATGAAACACTATATGTATGTTGTGAAAGGTTTTCTCACATATTAATGATTCTAAGGTTGAAAGGACATTCTCACCTAATGAATCTATGAGTTATTATGATGAAGTTGGTTTGAGTGCCTAGTGCATTCTTTCATGAACCTAAACTTAAGTAAAGACTTAAAGTGACATTTAAAGGGAATTATGCTTAGCACCGAGTGGATATGGAAAATGTGGTAGAGGCCTTCCCGTCAATGCAATAGGCCGGGTCTTGTACACATGATGTTATGAGATGGAAGCTCTCCCGTCAATGCAATAGGCCGGGTTTCTAGAAGCAATCTCCCTATCCCTGAACTATGTGCCAACATAGGACTTAGCTAGTGGATCCACCTAGATAGCTATACATGTAGTTCTACCTTAGGCAAGTAGAATGCCTTCTTTCGGTGTGGGGTTATATGACACCGGATTTCGTGTAGCTCACATGGTCTATGTAGGTTAAAGCTAATATTTCCCTATATGAAACGAATACTAGCTTTGATAAGAACATGTACTCTAATTATGACCTCTTAAGAGGTGTTATTTAGTATGAGCGGTAGTATAGGATGTCATCAATACATTTGCACAAGTGCACTTTAAGAGGGGTTATGGTTAGGTTCTCTTATGTTATGAAGACTTATGAATTATGTACATATGATATGAATGAAGGTTAAGGTTGACTTTACTTGTTACAAGTTATGATTATAAATGTCTCCTTACTTATGTATGTTGGATATGATAAGGTAAAAGTAAGATATGTATGTTGTTGGTGATCTAAATGTGATACTTAGCATTCGGTAAGGTTATGGGACTTCACCTTTGCATTGCACTAGTATGACTTTGGGTTGCTTATATGTTGTTATGAACTTAAGTTATGTATGATCATGGTGGCCTCAAAGTGAGACTTAGTGTAGATAGGATTATGAGATCCTATCTATGCATTGCACATGTGTAGCTTAGGGTTGCTCATGTGATAGTTCTATTATGTTGATATCATCTTGGTATGTACTTCTGCATGTGAACTATGTGTTGTAAAGATTGGAGTATACATTATGTTGTGTTGAAGACTATACTTGTAATTATGATGATATCCTAATATGTTATGATGAATTGTGCATGGTTTGTCTTATGAGTTACATTCTCCAACTATTTCAAAGATGATGTTCAAAGTTGGCATGAAGCATGGTTTTAAACAAAATGTCCCTTTTTTTTTTGCATGATTTAAGGATTTTCTTGCATGGCTTCCATACTTAGAACATTTTGTGCTAACCCATATTTCTACATTTTCTATAAGTGTAGGCTTTGGAGATATTGAATGATATCACCGTGGCTAGGACTCTAGTAGATCAAGAAGAAGAAGATGGGTGAGTCTTCATAGTATTCGAGGGCTCTACCACATGTCCTTTATGACTTTCTTTTATGTTTTAGATTATCTAAGGGTCATGTCCCCAAGATTGTATTCAAGAGTTGTTATTCTAATGTTATAGATGGTTTGAGACATAGTGTCATAGATTCTCTCATTTTTATAAAGACTTTGATTGTAAAGAAGAGTTTTAAATTTTCCTATGTTCTTATGTCATGATATGCTAAGGGCTTGTATGAGACCACTTCAGGGTCAAGTACGCCGTGTCACGTCTAGGGGGAGTCTCGGTTCGTTACACCACACTAGAATGCACAACAACATGAGGAACATGTAAATCATGAAAAATCCATTTTATTAAAAGTAAAAATCTTTCAAAAATATGCATAACATAAGGAGATCATGGAAATTTCTAAACCACTCATGACTCCTAGACAGAAAACAAGCCCCAAAAAGGGACTCTTGGTCTGAAACTAGAATAGGGATAGAAGAAAAGATGAAGATATCGGGACTCTCAATCAATGTTTCTATTCAAGCACATGTTCTCCCCATATGGAGTAAGCCCCTTTTTACAATACCCCCAATTACTACTCCTTTCCACAAACTCAAAGCATTTCTAAGACCCATTGTAACCTTACCGGGCTCTAAAACTAATAGAGGTCTAATAATCATGAATCCAAATCCTACCAAGGTTAACAAAAGTAACTCTATGGGACAAGGAAATCATAGGACACACATAGCATACAAGACTCGATGATCAAGAAATGGATCAAGGAGAACTTATCATCTTAGGATAGAGGAGAAATAAAAGGGAACATAAGGATTTGGGGACATCTCATTGGCCCTTGGCCTCCCAATTAAGCAACTTCAACTAACACCTTTACTAAAATACCACTCCTCAACATTTTCATGGAAGCACTTTCTTACTCTTCTATTTCTTAGTTTTCCGGTCTAAGATCCCAATTGGTACTTCTAAATTAGAGAGGTTCTCATCTAAGCACTCTTGCTCACAAGCAACCTTACCAACACCATTCCAAGTCTCATATGAGCCTACCAAATCGGGACTAAACTTCTGAACTCACTACACCCTTTAAGGTGAGATTATCAAACAAGCCTAACTCATGACCATCAAGGACACTCAATGATCTTACCGTCTAAGCACATTATCCCCCACTTAGGGTAAGCCTATACAAACTCTTTAAAACATCACTTCTTTCATTTCTAAGGTTGGAGCAAGTCATAACTAAACATTCACACTCATCACACAATATGAATCTAAACCATGGAAGATTACACTTCTATCCTCTTTCAAGGGAGTTTACTCACTCAATATCTCTAGGCTTCACTTAAGCACCACTATTCCTCAAAATTCAACACATCATAAAACTCATTATGGCTAAGTTGGGTTATACCAACAAACACATATGGCCACAATTAAACCCATGAATAATAAGGACAACACGAAAGTTCATCATATCCAATTTATCAAGTCACAAAAGACAAGTATTACTGGAATAGAAATAAGCATGAAACACATACCGAGAGCAATATTAGGAGGATACTCTTGTTCACCTCTAGCTTGAAGAGCATCATACCTAATTTTCATCCTTTCTCTTTCCCTAGTGGCAAGTACCGGGCAATCTCTAATTTTGTGGTCACTCCTACCACAACCATAACAATCCTTTGTGTCGGCTAGACACTTACCATCATGTTTCTTTCCACACCTAGCACAAGTAGGCCTAACCACATAAGATCCACTACCACTCACTCCTTGAGATTTTGGGGTAGACACACTCTTTTGGCTAAACTTAGGCGGAATATTGGAAGAGCTTTGACCATGAGACCCTTCTTGGGAGGAGTTATCATCTTTAAGCCTATACCTCTTTGTTCCTCTAGACCTTTTCAAGTTTCTCATTTTCAAACAGTTGAGCATGAATTACAAGACGATCCATGTCCATATCATTCACAAGCATAACCATACTACATTACCTTATTATCAAGTCGGATAAACCCGACACAAACTTACTCATCTTTATTTTAGGCTTGGCCACTATGGATGGAGCATATCTTGACAACCTAGTGAACACTTGAGCATACTCCTCAACACTCAACCTACCTTGACAAAGGTTAACAAACTCAAGTATCTTAGTCTCTCTCACCTCTAAAGCGCAAAACCTATCAATGAACCCCTTCTTAAATCTTTCCTATTCCGTAGGGCCCACTTCTATCGGCCTCACTCCTTTCCATTGACTAAACCACATTAGAGAAACATCCTTTAATTGGTAAGCGGCCCATTCCGCCTTCTCTACCGGAGGTACTCCTACAAGGTGCAACACCCTAGATATCTCATCTATAAACTCTAGAGGATCTTCCTCTATCTTTGACCCATAGAATTCCGAAATCTTTATCCCGACAGGAGCCAACAATAGAAAATGGTACCTAATCTTCTCCTTAGACACATACTCCCCTATAGGGACAATAGGAGATTGGAGAGGAACCTCTTGCTCCACTTTGTCTTCCTCATTTCTTTCAACCTGAGCCCTTGAAGTAGTCATATCCTGAAAACCATAGGGCACACATTAGGAGAAAAATCTAATAAAGCTAAACTCTAGAGCAAGACTTAGAGAATGTAGAAGTGAAGTTTCATAACATCTGATAGCCTCATATTCATAAAATATGGCACGCTTCACATTTATGAACAAGACTCTACTAGATGTGGTTTGAAACATCCTAAAAACCATCCCAAAAACCTGATGCTCAGATTCCATGTTTGTCACGACCTAGGGTTACCCCCTAGAAGTAACACGACATAATTGACCCTGAAGGGGTCGCATACAAGCCTCATAGCATACATGAACATAAAAGCATAGGAAAATAGAGTGGAATTTAAAAATTTTCTTTACAATTGAAGTCTCTTATAAAATGAAAGAGAATCTATGACACTATATCTAAAACCATCTATTATACTTGGAATAAAACTTTTGAAATGCAATCTTAGGGACATAGCCCTTACAACCAAAGTCTAAAACATAAAAGAAAGACAATAAAGGACATATGGTCAAGCCCTCGAATACGATGAGGATTCACCAATCATCTTCTTCTTGATCTCCTATGAACCTAGCCACAAAGATGAAATCCAGTATCTCCAAAGACCTACACTTATAGAAAATGTAGAAAGATGGGGTTAGCACAAAAAGTACTAAGTATGGAAGCCATGCACAAAATCATTAAAACATGCATAAAAAGGGACATTTCATTTGAAATCATGCTATAAGCCATTTTTGAACATCATATTTGAAATAGTTGGAGAATACAACCAATAAGGAAACTCACATACATTTCATTATAACATGAGAGATATCATTATAATAACAAGCATAGTCTCCAACATCAACATAATATGTTTCCCAAATCTTCACAATACATAACCTCCAATCATAAAAATAATACAAAGTCAACTACCAAGATCATCTCATCACAAAGTAATCATCACATAAGTAGCCCCTAAGAAACACTTGTGCTACTTTAGTCATGCATTTCATCTTTAGACCTCATCCAAAGCAATAGCCACAAATAACGGAATATTCATGTACATTACTTGAATTATAAGGAAAGTCATTCATAACAACTATCTATTCAATATACCTGAATACATTCAAATCTCATCACAATATAAAGGAACCATCCCATGACATCCTTCTAAGTCTACTTGTGCAATGTAAAAGTGAAGTCCCATACCCCCACTCCTACTAAGTAAAACTCATTAAGAAGTCATAGTATAGTTCATGTCTCATTCATTATCTTTATTATATAGGGAAAAGTAGCCATAACTGACATAGACCATGTGAGCTACATGGAATCTGGTGTCGTATAACCCTACACCTAAAGAAGGTGTCCTACTTGCCTAAGGTAGAACTAAATGTATAGCTATAAGGTGGATCCAGTAGCTAAAGACCTATGTGGGCACATAGTTATGGGATAGGGAGATTTCTTCTAGAAACCCTACCTCTTGCATTGGCGGAAGAGACTTTACCTCATTTTCCATATCCACTCAATACTAAACATTCTTTCCAAAATTAGACTCATTAGTCTTGAATTATATTTACATGTGTGAAGGAGAGCTCTACCCTTCATTCAATACAAATCATCAAAATAGCTCATAGATTCATTAAAGTGAGAATGTACTTTCCACTTTAGAATCATAATTAGTATGTAAGAATAACTTTCACACCAGGATCATGTGTTCTCATGAAAATGGACTTCCAATCAACACAGTAGGATCATCATGGTCAATCAACACAATAGGATCATCATGGTCATGTACATTTCATGCATAATAATGTGCAAAGGTGCATATGAGAATTATAGTTTCAATTAACACCATTGATACATCATAATCATGTTTATGCATGGAATGTGTGTGTAATTATCGTTGCAATGACACAACAACAACATTATCGTCATCCTAGACAATTCATACATTATCAAGTGTAAGGGTAAGGGAAGAATGGCCTTTCAACAATACCACAATATACACAATAGTCATAGGACCTTCACTTTCTAAATAAATCATAAGTTCACACACAATCTTATCAAAATGTACAAACCTTCATAATATGCCCTTCAAGGGCTATGGACCAACTCATCCCAAACATGTAGCAACAACACATTAGATAAGGGAATACCATGATCCAACATCTCATCAATACCTTAATCACATCATGATTGGCACTTTATACTCCAATTATTCATAAACATGCATATAATATCATGATCAAGTCAATTCATGTTTAGAAGCATTATCCTGAACCAATTCGAGTCTAGGTGATCTAATCTAAGGCATTACATGAAGAAATTCATCATTCTTAGGGGATCACCTTTAAACCCTCAATTTGTCTCTTTCATGACACAACCCTAGACTATATCAATTCACCTTAGAAATCTTAGGCTAATCAAGTATACATGTAATATCACACTTAGATCATGCAATTACATCATAATTAACTCACATCCAATCAATTAGACTAACTTGCAAAACTATCACATAATGTAAAGAATAACCATAGCTAGGGTTGGGGGTCTCATGGATTCTTGAAGGATTTCGAGTTAAAGTAATATAAAATCAATCATGCATTCATAAACAAACATCATTCAACCTTTAAAATCAACTTTAAAAGGAATCCATGGAGTTGAGTTGAAACCCTAGCTAATTGAGTTTTCTAGAATTGAGTTAAAAGCTTTTGAAAGGGCTCCTTGGGTGATAGCTTCCCAAGGATGAATAACTCCCATACCTTAGGTGTAGAATCCTTCCAAATTCAAATTGAAAAGATCCTTCCTTCAAGCTTTCCTTGATCTCTTTCTTTGTTATTCAATGGATGTTCAAGAGAAAAGATTTTTGGAGAGGGATGAGTAGTTGGGTTTTGATTTGGGGTGTAGGGTTATAATAAATTAATAAGTTAATTTATGGTCTTATAAGCTTATATAGATGATTAATTAACTAACTGACTGACCTCCCTTAACCCCTAATTAATTACTAACTTAAACCCCTAAGTCCCAACTTTAAAACTAAAACATCAAAACTGCCTAGACCTACGGATCACCCACCTACGGACTGTAGGCAGGTCTACTAGGCGTCATTTGGTCTCATGGTTGGGGTATGCAGCTTATAAGTTGCAGGCCTTGACCCACGCCCATGACCTATGGGTGTGGTTTGATCAACGACGAGTAGATGGCAATCCATAGTTCACTCAATATTCCACATTTTTGGGACTGTTTTGGGGTCCTCCTCAAGGACCCCTTGGGTGGTCCTTGGGGAGTCGTACCCAGACATTTAACCCCTAAAACCCCTATTCTAAGTACGGGGACCATTTTTACGAGTTTTAACCCTCATACGATAGTCCAAAACCCTTACCAAAGGCTCTAGAACTCACTAGTTCAACTCACTAAATTACGGGGTGTTTATGGACTTAAAATACTTTATATACATGTATAATTACCATATTAAATGACCCCTAATGGAAACTAATTAAAAATGAATTAGTTGGAAATTACTTAACTTGGCCGAGATGTTTGGACAACTTACAAGTGCAAACCACAAGACCCCCATCCACGGACAATGGATGGGACCACGCCCCGTCCTGTGCGGTCGTGGTTTGGTTCTGCAACAAGGTCTTGGTAACCTTGACCTACGGAGCAAGACCACTAGGGGTGGATCAATCCACTGGCTTTGGTTTGCATCCGTAGATCACAATATTCAGGCAATTTTTGTGAACGTAGGATGCCTTGGGGGTTAGACTTTAGGGTCCTCCCCAAGGATCCTTGGTTCGTCTTTGGGGGGTCATACCTTGACTTTTAACCCCTAGACTCCTCAACCTAAGCCCGGGAAGTCAATATACAACCTAAAACCAAACATCAAACTCAAAAGCTCACACGTTAGGCTCAAGTTTCACCTACTAGTTTCATTAGACTCTAGCTTGGTCTTATTAGATTTTCGGGTTGTTACAAGGACAAGGCAAAAAGGAGTTAGAAATGACCAAAGGGAGGATCGCCGAGTGGTTCGATGAGCCCGACTTACTTCGTCGAGTGACTCTTTGCAACACATTTTTGGCGACTATAAATACATTTTTGAACATTTTGTTTAGTATCAATTAGAGTATCTGAGACATAATTTCTAAGTTTTGAACTGTGAGAAGTTTTCTCTAGTTTTCCTTTAGCTTTGAAGAATTGAAGTTTTAACTTTTGAGAAATTGGAAGTGGGTCTTTGAGATTCTTCAACTTGGACCATTGTAAAGACAAAATCAATTTTACCCAATTGATGGAAACTCAATTTGGTAACAATTTTTATCTTTTTATAATGTCTAGCTAAAACCCCAATTCTTGGGGTGTGATTATGTGATTATGGGATGATTTAGTTTATGGGTATTGCTAATTGTTAGTTTAAATGTTGTTTAGAAGTGAGTTCAATCATTAATTGTGGTTTAATTTAAGAATTGTAGTTGCAAATGCAGATCTACCCTTGTGTTTTAGTCTTGCTCGAGAGAGAGGTTTTAAAACTAAGATTATTGATTGATGGTTTGTGTGTATTGGGTTGTCATGGGTTGAGCTTGAGAGAATGAATACTAAACCCTCTTCCACACATTCAGCTCAAGAGAGTGAATGGACTAAGGTGTGGACTGTTCTTATTTTGCTTGCTTGTCGATGTTCGAGAGAAATTGACTTGATTCGGGGTAAATTGTTTGAGAGAAAGTTTACCTCCTCTATATTCTATCTTGCTCACTAATATCTAGCTATTTTCTAATAGTTGCAATTACTGGGCTTTCGAAAAGATGAAGATGCAAGGGGTAAAGAGACAGTCTTTTGAACAACCAAGCTGACATAAGGATTCTAGCTCGCGCCCACTTAGAGCAGATGGAGATTCCCCGTCCGTCTATATTAGCCTATAATCGAATCACATCCCAAGAACCCATCTCATTATTGTTATTTTGTATTGTTTGCTACTGTTGTAATTGATAATTTCAAACCAAAACCCCCCATTTGACACTCGTGTCACCCCCTGATTTGAATAATGTTTTTATTCAATAATTTCTATTCCTATGACTGATTTGACCATGTTCACACTTTCCTATTGAATCTCGAACACGGATGCTCCCTGTGGGATTCGACCCCAACTCATTTAGTTGAGTTATATATTGATTAACAATCGTTGATGCTTAGAATTTGATGAAGTGTCATTGAAACATTATTAATCAATAATCCATCCCATTATTCAACTTCATATGAACCACCGGATACCCCATTTCTTTTGCAATTTTCACTACTTTATTTCACAACTTTTTCGTTCTTTTTCTTTTCCTTCTTGTTTTTCATTCCTTTTTCTCTTTTCTTCTCTTTCTTTATTACATGGAGGGTTCCATCCTTTTCAAATCAATACATAAAAAAAAGGGGGATTTTTTTTTAGTCTCCTTGACTCTCCTTCTCTTTTCACCACACCCCCAACTTAGGCTTTTGTCTTAAGTTTGCTATTCAAACAAACCATACTCCATGAAAGTTATAGGTGGATGGATAAAGAAAGGTCAGAATTGCTCAAGTTTCTTCCATGAAAAAGAGGTAAGGCTAAATAGGGGCCAAGCAAGGTTCACACTTCTCACAAGGTTTGCCACAAAGAGGTATGTAGTCAAATAGGCTCACTCTTCAACTTTTTACCTAAGATCATCTCTATTGCTTGCATCACTTATTCAAATGGACCCACGGGGCAAATTATTGGTGTCATCATTCACAATGTTCAAGGTAATCTCATCACATAAGGCATTGATTCAATTATCAAACAAGACTCCACAGTTTCTAGCTAGTGTGCAATGTTCATCACAAGAGACTTCATCAACAATCGGCTACTCACAATGAGATGCTAAAAGCTCTCATATTACCTATGTAACTTTGTTTGCCTCATTGTAGCCGCACATTCATTTTGTTCGATTAAGAGCACCATTCAAGTCATCGGTATTGATCACACCTGACACTCAAATTTGCACAAGAACAACACCATTTACACACAAAAGAGGTGGCAAAATTTTTAAATTTTGGTTCAAAACCAATTTAAATCAAAACACTGGCCACAAGCTAAAAACATTTACAACACTATTCAACAACCAAGAAATATATATCAAAACCACATAAGCCCAATATTCACAAAATATTATCAAAACAAAACCAATATTCACAAAATAAACAAAAGAGGTAGGTATGGAAATACCTCATCCCACCAAAAAAAATAAGCAGTTGTCCTCAAATGCAACTAAAACATTAGAATAGTCAATAATACAATAAAGAGGGAGGTAAAAAGTCATCCTGTCAGGCTAAGCCTAGGTGAAGTCTGCATCTCAGTCACTCCGTCTGTCGGGGTATCAGTGCCCGGGGTCTCAGCAATCTTCGATCCACTGGAGCCCACCATGGATACTGCTCCTAGAGAGGCCTGAACAACAGAATCTATCATAGTCTCTTCTAAATCTGTCAGGCCCTCAAAAATAACCTCCTCATGCATACCAAGCTGCTCCTCATCAGTCTGAGCCTCGGACTCCGCAACAGCAACATCAGCCCTAGTCTCATCTCTGGTAGTAGCCAGAGGCACCTCGTAACAGGCTGTAACATTTGCACTCTGATAATCGGGGATCTCCACCATCCCAAATAGCAAAATAAAGTTTGTGGAATTCAACTGGTCCACATCCTTCCTTAGTCCAGTAATATCGGCCTTTAAGGCCGTCACCTCCTCAGAAACTCTTTGTACTCGCTCACACACCACTACTCTCACTCTGAGGGCATCAATAGAAACCTGAAGAGGCATCAATGCAGGAGTAATAGCTCTGTCAATCATCTAAGGGACCTCAACCTCTAGCCATGAAGGACGCACACCAGCAGAATGGGCTAGGTGCCCCATCTTGAGAAGCATGCCCTGGGTGATCGGAGGTCGGAAGGAAAATGTACCAGTAACAGATCTAGGGGCGTGGGAGCGACAGAAGATCCAGGAGTGCCAGAAGGAGCATAACTAGAGGTACCTGAAGGCCAAGTGGCCGAAGTAGGCATGGTTGCCTCTGCAGGTATCACTTCAATATCAACCTTTAGGGACGTCTCCACTGGAGCTGCTCTCCTTCTATCTGCCTCGTCCCGTGTGTACTCAGCCTCTATACATCGAATGTTTGTACAAGACGTAGGTGTAATCTCAAAATCCCTTTTCGCATCCCGAGGAACACTGGCCCGATGATATAACTTAGGGATCAACACCGAAAATGGTAGCAATGTCTGTCTCTGTTTGGCCCTCATGGCCATCTGTTGCTCAATGATCATGCCCAAATTAAGCCTCTTCCTACCAATGATACTCCCAAGGAAGACCATATTTTTGTGGCGGAAGATAAAATCATTATGAGGCAGCATGATTGAGCTGCTAATAAATCCAAACCAATATCTCGCCGCCACATTGAGATCCTTCTTTTCTATAGGTGCTCTTGCCTCAATCCACCTCGGGGTAATGTCAGAAATCAGGGGTGATAGCCAACCCTTGAGGTCATCTAGAGTTTGTGTCTGGACCATATCCATGTAGTCATGCACAAAACCTGTAGCCCTCTCAAACACAACAGTAATATTGTCACTGTTGCATTTGACTTTCTTCCCTCTGACCATCACGAAGTCTACCGGCTTGAACGCACTACCCTTCTTCTTCCCTTGAGGCACCAGGTCACTACAGGCAGCATAGAACTCCCGAACCCATGTAGGAATGTATGGATCACGGGGACTAGTGAAGACCTCAAACCTGTGGAACTTGAGGGTGTCCCACAAATCTCGATGTCTATCCACTACACCATTTGTGGATAGTCTCTTCTCCTCCAAGATGGTCCTCAATCCCTTGGCCTTTAACCGGTTGCGTGACCGGGGAGAAGGACCCTGTACTGGTGGTGCCGAAACCTCCGTCTGTGCCAGAGGAGGCACTAAAGCTAAATTTGTAGGGGACTACTACGTAATCCTAGATAGATCATGGTGAGCTTCGGAGCATAACTCTGCTTGTCGGGTCTGTAGTAACTTGTTGTCCTCAAGCTCAGAGAATGAAGCCTAATAATCGTAGGACTCTCCCTCACTGCCAAAGTTGTACTCTGATGTCTCGGCCATGGGTGCTTTTCCCTTTCCCTTGCCTCCCTTCAGAGGTAACTTCTTGCCCTTGACATTGGAAGCAGTTGCTTCCTCATTTATTACGACTCCATGTGCTAGGTTTTGGGGCGGGATGCCACTATCAATCAAATTTGTTCTAGATATTCCTGCAGACCACATAGAAAAAACTTTAGGAAGATTTCTACAAAAATGTAGAAAAATAGGTTGCAGAATGACTCGCCGAACCGTTCAGCGAGTCGCTGAGTTACTTTGGTAAGCCAAATCGGGTTGGCCGAAAGTACCAGCTCAAAATATTTCAAAATTCAAGATAGGTCGGTGATGCTCAGGGCCATTCATCGAATTGCCGACACCATTTGGTGGACTAGAAGTGGTCCGCCGAAAGTTACAGTGCATTTTAAGGGTTTAGGGGCTTAGAAGGGTGATCAAGAAGACATTTCGGCGAGTCACCGAGTGAACTCGATGAGCTTAGGCTTCTCGCCGAAGGTTACAGAACAAACTCAACCAATATTAGAATTTAAGAGCGATCTGTGGGGGACTTTGGCGAATCACCGAGTCACTCGGCGAGCTCGACGTTGCTGGCCAAATGGCCCAACGAGCCAGTTTTCAACCCCAAACTTCAAAATCAACCTAGCATCCCCCTAATTCAAAATTAAACACATACCCTATTCAATTAAGGTTAGACCCATACTACCCATGCCCTCAGTTAGACTTCCCCCAATTTGGCCAAAATTGGCCATTTGACAACTTTTGTCCTTAAGAATGACATCAAACTCTCCATCATTGGGAAAATTACATTATTTAGCACAATTTGGGGTTACTTAGACTTCACCACAAGACACAATGCATAAACACCGCAACTCAACAATTTAGACTCGATTTTACAAGCAAGAACATGGAAATCAATCAATTTAAGGCTTAATAAAGTACAAGCAATCCAACACTCACACAAAGAAAACATGCTACCCAACAACAATCACCAAAAATTTACCTATTGCATTCGATTTCAACTACACAATTAAAGTATGGGGTTGGATGATCAACCTTAATGCTGAAAATAATAGTTGTAATGCTAGGTAGCAAAGTTCCACAATCCGAACAAAGAATTCACAAAATAAGAAAGATCTAACGTTGGGAGTGAAAGTACGGGGTTAAAAATGGGAGAAGATGACGAATTTTGAAACTTTAAACCACTAGGCCTTTAAAACTTTTCAATTCGCGCTCCCTTCAGTGGAGTAAGTCATTCTCACCGAACCACTCGGCGATGCAGCGAATGGGATTTTCCTCGCCGAGTTTTACAGGACTCCCAGCAATTTTTGGGGTTCAAATAGCGGACAAAGTCAGGCTGGCCAACCTGTTCGGCGACATGCCGATTTAGCCTGTAGCCCACCGAGTTTTATAGAGTTCCCCTTCAAGCTTGGTAGTTCCAACGGCGATCCAAGGTGGGGCTCGTTGACCAATTCGGTGTGTCACCGACTGAACTTTGGCTCGCCAAACTACTTATTTTCCCACACTTTTCACTTTTCAACCTGCACAATCAACACCCGTTATTCACAACAAAACCTTAAAAACATCAAATACTTGGGTTGCCTATTACGCCCTGGAAACTAGTAATTTGAACTAGAGAGTTCTAGAGCTTTTCGTAAGAATTTTAGAGTGTGGTATGAAGATTAAAAATCACAAAAAAGGATTCGTGTACTTCAATAGAGGTTTTAGGGGTTAAACGTCGAGGTATGACCCCCCAAGGACCACCCAAGGGGTCTTTGAGGAGGACCTAAAAAATGCCCCAAAAGTTATCAAATTGCCAGCACCTACGAATGCCACCTACTGGATGTAGATGGACCCAACCCCCATGGGTTGGGGTTGTGGGTCAAGGCCTGATTTGGCCTGAATTTTCTAGCCACATACCAGAACCTACAAAGGTGTAGCACGATCTGTGAACCCACCCACGGTCCGCGGGTGGAGGTTTCGTGAATTAGGGAAGTTTTCAAGTTTTAGTTTTTAAGTTAGGGGTTTGGTATTTAATTATTAATTAGTTAGGGGTTAAGGGAGGTCGGTTAGTTAGTTATTAAAATAGTTATATAAGCCTAATAGACCCCTAAACTAAATCAATTAGTTCAATCGTCAAAGAACCCAAACTCTCTCCAAATAATTCTCTCTCTAGAAGAAAAGAAGAGGAAGAGAAGGAAGAGGGGCACATTTTCCTCCATTGTTTCAAGCTTGGTTAGGGATTTGAATTAAGGAATGTTATCTAAATCATATATGAGTTCTTCCACACATAGAACCCCCTAGGTTTTCCCCCAATTATGAAGTCAAAACCCAACTCTAGCTAGGGTTTCTTCCTATATTGTGGGTAGTGCTTAGGTATGATTCCAATCTAGTGGATAATACCTAATTACGATTGTATTGGCACTGAATTATCATATTATGATGAATTTATGTGATTTACATGGTAAACCCTAGTTTATTTGATGAATTTGAAATTTTGTGGGTTTTAGCCATGAGAGGTGAAATTGAAGGTTCATAGGTGATCTTCTTAAATCAATGTCATGTGTAGTAATTGTTCAAGATTAGGAATACATGCATATGAATTGAACTAGATTCTATTAAACATGATGGATATTGACTTATAAAGTTGAATTTGGACCTTTAGGATGAATTGTGGCTAAAATAAACTAGTAATGAAGAATGTGATTGAATGCCTTGTAATTTAGGTTCATAATACGTTTCTATGGTGTAGAGTTATTGAGAATAAAGACTCATAGTTGTGAATGTTGATCCCTGGGGCTTTAGTGTGACGCTAATATGATTAATTGTAGATGCTAAGGCTTTGAGAGTAAAATCTACATGTGAATACAAGGTCAATGAATAGAATTGTGATGAAGGATATTTACCTACCTAATTCACCTTATGAATCATAGATGGTAGGAAGTAATAGGATCACTTAAGTCATGATGATATCCTTGTCTAATGTATATTTCTAGACATTATATTAGACATGAAGATGAACTTAACATGAAAGAGTTCTCACATAATAATGGTTCTAGGGTTGAATGACTTCTCTTACCTAATTAAACCTAAGGCTATAGAACATGTATACCTAGGTCATGAATGGTGATAGTTGCTTACGCATGGTCTAAAAGAGGTATTAGCGTGGATTGGTTGTCAAGTACATCTTTCCATAAACTTGAGTCAAAGTAGAGACTTAATGATTATCTTGTGGGATTGAGGCCTAGCACCGAGTGGATATTGTAATGATGTGGAGGTTCCCACCTAGTTGAGTTTGGGCTTCCAACATAGGATCTCTCACCTAGAATAGTCCAGATTTCCCAAAGTGTGTCTCATGAGATGGAAGCCTTCACCTAGTTTTTGGGTTTCCAGTAGCAATCTTCGTATCCCATAAGAACGTGCCCCGTAGGAAAGTTAGCTAGTGGATCCAACTAAGCTAACAAACCGGTTCTACCGTAGGCAAGTGGACAAACCCTTGATGGTGTGGGTAACACTTCAAAGAGATCATGTGATAGCTAATATCTTCTCATGTCAGTTAAGGCTATATCCTAATTAAACAAGATTAGTAATGAACTAAGATTGTGCTCAATGTAGCATCTCCTAGAGTTCAAACCTCATGGGCTAAGATTATGCAAAATATAGCATCTCCTACAGTCCAACACAAATAGTGGTCTAAGATTGTGCATAATGAAGCATCAACTAGAGATCAAACTTTATGGTCTAAGATTGTGCTTGAAGAAGCATCTCCTAGAGATCAAACTAAATGAACTGAGATTATATTTATGGAAGCATCTCTTAGGGTTCAACCTTAGTGAACTAAGACTATGCTTTAAGTAGCATCTAAGATGTACTTTATGTAGTATATCCTAGGGTTTGAAATAATGAGGACCTAATATTGGCTTAGTGAAGTACCTCATAGTGTTCAACCAACTAATGAACTTAGATGTGCTTAAGGTAGTACCTAATAGTGTTCTAAGGTCTAAAGAGAGGAACTAGGTTCCAAACTAAGAAGCATTAGAATGAGGACCTTAATGAATTAAGATTATGCATTATGTAGCATCTCCTAGAGTTCAAACATGATGAATTAGGATGTACCTAGTATAGTATTTCTTAGGGTCAAAATATAATGAGGAACAAAGATAAACTTGGTAAAAATGTGTCCTAGTTTTCCTATGCTTTCAAAAGGGGCTAGTCTCTAATTAAGGAATAAGAGTATGATGACCTAAAGAATTACTTAGTATAAGTGGTAGTATGGGATGCCATTCATGCATTGCACAGTTATGACTTAAGGTTACCTAATGAGTGTGGTCTTACATTAGTATGCGTGATGGATTGTGGCTATAGTTGACTTCCATGATAGAATTTACTAAATGTTATAGTTCCCTTATCTACATGAAGTAAGCTAATAATGAGACCAAAGGAGGGTAAATATGACTAGGATGAATTCAAGGTTATGCTTAGTGTGGAGGGTATTATGGGATGCCTTTCATATATTGCACAAGTGTGCTTTGAGGTTACTTAGAAGTATAGAGCCCTTATGGTAGAGAAGCTTAAGACTTGACCATGCATATAGGCTATGATTAAGATGACCAAAAAGGGATACTTGGCTTGGGTGGTATTATGGGATGCTATTCATGTATCGCACATGTATGCTTTTAGCGTACTTGAGAGTAGTTATATTATGGTATAGATGACTAAGAGTAAAAAAGGCTTATATGATGCTTATGTTGGAGACTTTGCTTATTATGATGATATTGTCTCTTATGCTTATAATTTATGTTCATGAAGTATTTCATATGATTATGGATTATATCTTATATTGACTAACCCTTTTGTTATGCTCTTATGATTATGCTAGCTAACATATTTAGTAGATTTTGTTCTAATACATACTTTGCCTACATTCTAATCAAATGTAAGATTTGGAGACTTGAGTTCTATTCTCGGAGATAGGTTTCTAAGGATCAAAGGAGTTGAAGATTTGGTGAGTCCTCATAGCTTCGAGGACAAACCTACCTTTTCCTTTATGTCTTTTATTTCTATGTCATAAGACTATTGTATGGGCTGTGCCCCAAGAGTTTAATTCTAAAGTTGTATTATATGCTTTGAGACAAAAGTGTAGTAACGACTTCCGCTTGCTTTTATGAAAATGACTTCGATTGTATAGATAAAAGTTTTTAAATTCCCCGTACTTTTCTATTATCTTATGTTATGATATGCTAAGGGCTTGTATGAGACCCCTTCGGGGCAAGTACGCCGTGTTACTTCTAGGTTATACCCCTGGGTCGTGACAAACTTGGTAATCAGAGCACAACGTCTAGTAGATTCTTGTTCATAAATGTGAAGCGCGCCAATAAGAGGCTATTAGATGCTTAGGAAATCTCACTTCTTCATTCTCTAAGTCATGCCATAGAATTTAACTCTTTAAGGTCTCTATCCTATTCCTTATCTAATGGTCTTTAGGATATGACCACTCGAATGGCTTATGCTACAAGGAGCGAGTGAGGAAAGATTGGTTGTGATACCAATTATGGCTATGTGACTTGATAGATTTGAGATGATAGATTGTGATGTTTTCTTTAGTATGAATGGGTTGCATTATGGTTATGTTTAGTAGATGATAAAACCCAGCTTAGTCATGATGAGTTTTGAGGTATGTTGATAGATTGGTTGGATAGGGTGTTTAAGTAATGCCTAGATGGGTTGAGTGAATAGACTTCTCTGAGAAGGGTAAACGTGTAATTCACCTTGGTTTAGAATCAGTTTGTGTGATAGATGAGAAAGTTTAGTGATGACTTCCTCCGACCTTAGAATTGAAAGAAGTGATGCTTAAAAGAGGGGGGGGGGGGTATAATGTGCTTAGATAACAAGGACATTGAGTGTCCTTGATGTTCATGAGTTAGGTTTGCTTTAAATTTTCACCTTGAGAGGTGTAGTGAGTATGAGAAGTTTAATCCCGGTTTGTTAGGCTCATGTGAGATCTTGAGTGGTGTTAGTAAGGTAGTAAGGTTACTTGTGAGCTATAGTTGCTTAATGAGAACCTCTCTAATTTAGAAGTAATTGAAGGGATCTTAGACCGGCAAGTTAAGAAATAGAAGAACAAAGAAGTTGTTTCATGAAGAGGTATGGAGTGTAGTTTAGGTGATGCGAGGCCAAGGGCCATTGAGATTTTCCAGTGTCCTCTTTTTCCTTCTATTCCTATTCTAGCTTGAGATGATAGGTTCTCTTCATTTGCTTTTATATGAAGTCATGTGTGATTTGTATGTTTCCATGATCTTCTTATGTGGTGCATGTTCATGAAAATGCTTAGGTCTTAATAAAAATGACCTATATGCATTGTTTTCCTCATGTTGTTGTGCATTGAGTAGAGTTGCATATAGACTTCATGAGATGAGTTAATGAGCATGCCTTAGTTTGGAGTTGAAATATTCCTCCTTGAATAAATGACTTTTGTGAGTAAATTGCATTTAGTCTCCATGAATGGGTGTTGAGCATGTTTTAGCTAGGGCATGTTAGTTCCTCCTGGAAAATGAGTAAATATAAAATTTAATGCATTTTGGATTGGTAGAAGTAGTTCCTACTCCCTTGTGTTGTGTTGAATATGTTTCGCTTGGAATTGATGTTTTCTTCCTTGGTTGTGTTCATTTAGATGTAGTGCATGCATAACGGGCTGCTAGTTTAGAGTTGTGACTTTAAGAAGTGTTTAGAATTGTCATTAGAGGATGAATGATCCCAAGGGGGAGATATTATTACGCCCCGGAAACTAGTAAGTTGAACTAGAGAGTTCTAGAGCTTTTCGTAAGAGTTTTAGAGTGTGGTATGAGGATTAAAAATCACAAAAATTATTCCCGTACTTAGAATGGAGGTTTTAGGGGCTAAACGTTCTGGTACAATCCCCCCCAAAAACCACTCAATGGGTCCTTAAGGAGGACCTCAAAACAGCCCCAAAAGCTGTCAAATTGGCAGCACCTACAGATGCCACCTACTAGCCGTAGATGAAGCCATGCCCTGTTGGTTGAGGTCGTGGGTCAAGGCCTGAGCTGGCCTGTATTTTCTAGCTATGGACCATCATCTACGGAGATGCAGCACGATCCATTAACCCACCCATGATCCGTGGGTGGGGGTTTAATGAATGAGGGAAGTTTTCAAGTTTTAGTATTTAAGTTAGGAGTTTGGGAATTAATTAGTAATTAGTTAGGGGTTAAGGGAGGTCTGTTAGTTAGTTATTAAACCAACTACATAAGCCTAATAGACCCCTAAACTAAATCAATTAGTTCATTCTTCAAAGAACCCAAATTCTCTCCAAATAATTCTCTCTCTAGAAGTGAAGAAGAAAAAGAAGAAGAAGAAGAGAAGGAAGAGGGGCAGATTTTCCTGCATTGTTTCAAGCTTGGTTAGGGATTTGAATTAAGGTATGTTAGCTTAATCATCTATGGGTTCTTCCACCCATAGATCCCCCTAGGTTTTCCTCTAATTGTGAAGTCAAAACCCAACACTAGCTAGGGTTTGTTCCTACATTGTGGGTAGTGCTTAGGTATGATTCCAATCTAGTGGATAATACCTATTATGATTTTATTTGCATTGAATTATGATATTATGATGAATTTATGTGATTTCCATGGTAAACCCTAGTTTATTTGATGAATTTGATATTTTGTGGGTTTTAGCCATGAGAGGTGAAATTGAAGGTTCATAGGTGATCTTCTTAAATCAATGTCATGTGTAGTAATTGTTCAAGATTAGGAATACATAGACATGAATTGAACTAGACTTTATTATACATGATGGATCTTGACTTGTAAAGTTGAAGTTGGACCTTTAGGATGAATTGTGGCTAGAATCACCTAGTAATGCAGAATGTGATTGAATTTCTTGTAATCTAGGTTCATAATATGTTTCTATGGTGTAGAGTTATTGAGAATGAAGACTCATAGTTGTGAATGTTGATCCCTAGGTCTTTAGAGTGAACCTAATATGATTAACTATAGATGCTAAGGCTTTGAGAGTATAATCAACATGTGAATACAAGGCCAACGAATAGAATTGTGATGAAAGATCTTTACCTACCTAATTCACCTTATGAATCATAGATGGTAGGAAGTGATAGAATCACTTAAGTCATGATGATATCCTTGTCTAATGTAGATTTCTAGACATGATATTAGGCATAAAGATTAACTTAGCATCAAAGAGTTCCCACATAGTAATGGTTCTAGGGCTGAAGGAATTCTCTTACCTAATTGAACCTAAGGCTATAGAGCCTTTATACCTAGGTCATGTATGGTGATAGTTGCTCACGCATGGTCTAAAAAAGGTATTAGCATGGATTTGTTGTTAATGGTATCATTCCATAAACTTTACTCAAAGTAGAGACTTAATTATTATCTTGTGGGATTGAGGCCTATCACCGAGTGGATATTCAAATGAGATGGAGGTTCCTACCTAGTTGAGTTTGGGCATTCATGGAGATTCCCACCTAGTTGAGTTTGGGCTTCCAACATGGGATCTCTCACTTAGAATAGTCTGGATTTCCCAAAGTGTGTCTCATGAGATGAAAGCCTTCACCTAGTTGACTTTTGTGTTTGTAGTAGCAATCTTTGTATCCCATAACTACGTCCCTGTACCAATGTTAGCTAGTGGATCCAACTAAGCTAACAAACTGGTTCTACCTTACGCGAGTGGACCAACCCTTGACGGTGTGGGTAACACCTCAAAGAGATCGTTCTACCTTACGCGAGTGGACCAACCCTTGACGGTGTGGGTAACACCTCAAAGAGATCATGTGATAGCTAATATGATCTCATGTCCGTTAAGATTTTAGCCTAATTAAACAAGATTAGTAATGAACTAAGATTGTGCTCAATGTAGCATTTCCGAGAATTCAAACCTTATGGGCTAAGATTATGCATAATATAGCATCTCCTAGAGTCCAACACAAATAGTGGTCTAAGATTGTGCATAATGAAGCATCTCCTAGAGATCAAACTTAATGGTCTAAGATTGTGCTTGAAGAAGCATCTCCTAGAGATCAAACTAAATGAACTATGATTATGCTTGTAGAAGCATTCTTAGGGTTCAACCATAGTGAACTAAGATTATGCTTTAAGTAGCATCTCCTAGAGTTCAAGCTTGATGAACTAAGATGTACTTAATGTAGTATATCCTAGGGTTCGAAATAATGAGGAACTAATATAGGCTTAGTGAAGTACCTTATAGTGTTCAAGAGTATAAATGGACTTAGACATGCTTAAGGTAGTACCTCATAGGGTTAATGTTAATAATGAACCTAGACATGCTAAAAGAAGTATCTCAAAGGGTTCAACCTAATAATGAACTTAGATGTGCTTACGGTAGTACCTCATAGTGTTCTATGGTCAAAAGAGAGAATCTAGGTCCCAAACTAAGAAGCATTAGAATGAGGACCTTAATGAACTAAGATTATGCTTAATGTAGCATCTCCTAGAGTTAAAACTTGGTGAACTAGGATGTACCTAGTATAGTATCTCTTAGGGTTCAGAACAATGAGGAACTAAGATAGACGTAGTAAAAATGCTTTCAAAAGGGGCTAGTCTCTAATTAAAGAACATGAGTATGATGACCTAAAGAAGTACTTAGTATGAGTAGTAGTATGGGATGTCATTCATGCATTGCACAAGTATGACTTAAGGTTACCTAATGACTGTTGTCTTACATGAGTATGCTTGATGGATTGTTGCTATAGTTGCCTTCCATGATAGAATTGACTAAAGGTGATAGTTCCCTTGTCTACATGAAGTACGCTAATAATGAGAACAAAGGACGATAAATATGGTTAGGATGATTTCAAGGTTATTCTTAGTGTGGAGGGTATTATGGGATGCCTTTCATACATTGTACAAGTGTGCTTTGAGGTTAGTTAGAAATATAAATCCCTTATGGTAGAGAAATTTAAGACTTGACCATGAATCTAGGCTATGATTAAGATGACCAAAATGGGATACTTGGCTTGGGTGGTATTATGGGATGCTATTCATGCATTGCACATGTATGCTTTTAGGTTACTTGAGAGTAGTTCTATTATGGTATAGATGACTAAGAGTCAAAAAGGCTTATAAAATACTTATGTTGGAGACTTTGCTTATTATGATGATATTGTCTCTTATTCTTATAGTTTATGTTCATGAAGTATTTCATATTATTATGGATTATATCTTATGTTGACTAACCCTTGTCTTATGCTCTTATGATTATGCTAGCTAATATATTTAGTACATTTTGTACTAATGCATACTTTGCCTACATTCTAATCAAATGTAGGCTTTGGAGACTTGAGTTCTATTCTTGGAGATAGGTTTCTAAGGATCAAAGGAGTTGAAGATTTGGTAAGTCCTCATAGGTTCGAGGACAAACCTACCTTTTCCTTTATGTCTTTTATTTCTATGTCATGAGACTATTGTATGGGTTGTGTCCTAAGATTTTAATTCTAAAGTTTTATTAGATGGTTTGAGACAAAAGTGTAGTAAAGACTTCCGCTTGCTTTTATGAAAATGACTTCAATTGTATGGATAAAGGTTTTAAATTTCCCGTACTTTTCTATTATCGTATGTTATGATATGATAAGGGCTTGTATGAGAGCCCTTCGGGTTCAAGTACGCCGTGTTACTTCTAGGGTATACCCCTGGGTCGTGACAAACTTCCCAAGACGCGCCTTAGTTAATGTCGTGGCACGACACAAAATCAAGCTTTATTTTTAGGGTTTGGCGTTGTGTCACTAGGCAACCCCTCTTTTTGTCTTGGATTCATTGTGTCGAGATTTGACCCATTTGCAGTTACAGTTGCTTAATAGAGACTGAGTGAAAGGTCACTTCTTGATTAAGAGTTGAGACATCCTCTTTAATCTCTTTCAACACCTTGTCTGACCCTTCAACTTTGTTAAGAATGTGTGAGAGCATATCTTCTGTATGGCCACCATTTGATTCCTTGGGCTTTGGACATTCATGGGGAGGGACGTACATGTCCTTGTCCCCCTCTCTCTCCTTCCAAGTGGTATTACGATCACGCCAATCTCTATCACGATCTCTCCAACCCTCATCTCTGTTCCAACCTTGATTTCCACCCGGCCTTGGGTAGTTTGCACGATAACCTCCTCCTTGATTTAAAAGGAAGTTCACTTCCTCATTGTACAGAATTCAATTGTGCTTCATCGGGGTTTACTCCACCGACAACTAGATCATTAACACTCTTTGTACCACTACCCATGACATATTTAGCCAACATATCCAGCTGGGTCATCATTTTGGCCATATTTTGGTCCCTCTCTGGATCCTTTTCGATATGTTCCTTTGTCATTCTAAACGTGAGAGGAGACACTTGGTCCTCATGAGTGTACCATGCTCTATTTATCTTGGTCATGCAATCAAGGAGCTGCGACGCTACTTCATAGGGTTGTTGCATTATACCACCGGGAACAAATTGATCAGGAACTCCTTTGTTCACCAAATCGAGTCTCCTATAGAAGTATTGCAGCAGCACATCATTTAGAAGTCCATGAGTTGGGCACTGAAGCACCAGCTTCTTAAATCTCAACCATGTCTCATGGATTGGCTCACCTACCAAGCATTTGAAACCATGGATGCTATCTCTGAGCATCATCATCTTCGATGGAGAAAAGAGTATCACTTGGAACGCTGCGGTAAGCTCATCCCAAGAGGTGATAGAGTCCCTCGGTAACTAAGATAACCATTTGGTAGCTTTACCCATCAAATAGAATAAGAACAACCTGAGATGGATTGATTTTTGTGATATGTTCTTAAATGAGAACAGACCACAAACGTCCATGAAGTTCCGAATATGCTCATGGGGATACTCATGAGTCAGCCATCCATATAATCCTTTCAATTGTAGGATCTAAAGCATCGTGCTAGTAATGTGGTGGACAATGTTTCCTTCTGCTAGAGGTAGACGAATTGCACTAACACCACCCAATTGAATTGGGTCATTTACATCATTGAAATTTCCAATATCGTCTTGGTGGCCTATTTGGCTGCCATTACTCCTGTTTACGCTTATCTCTTCCTCTTTTAAACACAAAAAAAATTAAGTCGATTCAACTATAACACAAAAAGAACACAATTCGACTTCAATAATAGTATTTCAAACAACACCACTCCCCAGCAGCGGCACCATTTTTGGTTAGACGTTTCAAACACACCTTATCCAATTCTAGGTGTAAACGATCGTTAATCAGTATAAAACCCAACGAAGTGTTTGGGTCGAACCCACAGGTAGCGGAATGTGTCTAAAATTCAATTAAGAAGTACAAACGTGTTCTAAATGGTTATAGGAATAAAAATTATCGAAAACATACAAATAAATCTAAAAGGGTGACAACGAATGTAAGTTGGGGGGTTTGGATTGTTGCAATGAACAGCTGAAATAACAATGAAAATAGGGGAAAATAACATTATAGAGAGGAGTTCTTGGGATGTGATCGATTATATGCTAATTATGCTTTATGGATAATTGAAATCTAACGATGATTTGCTGAAATAATTTATGTAGGCTGGACTTTAAGTGAAATAGTTTTCTCTCGAACAACTAGTATGGGTCAAGTGATTTCTTTCGAATATCAACATGCTTAACAAGATAACCAGTCCACAACCATAATATATCCACTCTCTCGAGCTAGATGGGTATGATTGGACTTACGATTCACTCTCTTGAGCTGAACCCATATTAACCCAATACCCACAAATCATTAATCAAAAGCTTTGGTCCCAAAACATCTTTCTCATGCAAGCTAAGAACTCAAAATTAGAATTGCATTTTCAACTATATTTCATAGATTAAAACACAACTAATGATTAAAACAGTAATTTCATCATCAAACAACATTACCCCTACGATAATTAGAAAATAAACACATGATCACACCCCAAGAATTGGGGTTTTACCTACGCATCATAAAAATAGAGAAACGGTTACCAAATGCATTAGCCATGATATGGGTAAGAGTCTTCAAGCCTTTACAATGATTTCCAAGAATAAAATTCAAAGACCCACTTTCCAAATCCTCAAAAATTATACAATTTGAACTCAAAAATAAAGATAAAACTTTAAGTATAGAATGAGAACTATAATATCTGGGAGAGAACTCCTCAAAATTACATTTAAAATCCAATTTATAGTTTCCCAAAATTAAGCCTGAAAGTCCACTCAGCGGACTAAGTCGCGCCTCGTAAAACTAATTGGTGATTCGTCGAGTGCCTCTTCCATCGCTATACTGCATTGGCCTTCGGCATCTCAGGTCCTATAACTTTGGGCGATCCAATTTGTTTTTATGGAATCGATTGTCGATTCGTTGACTGCCCATTTCTGTTACCAATTTGGTTGTTCCCCAGAGATGGTTTGCTGGAACTTTAGGCGAGCTAAAGGGCCACTCAGCGGTGTGCCGAGTGGCCTTGGTGATCTTCAGGATTGCTTTTTCTTCAATTCTTTAGCTCTTTAGTTCCTTTTTGTTCGGTTATGTCCTTGCCTTGTTCTTTAGCCTTCATAGTTGTAAATCAACACTTTAACATCAATTTAGAGCATAAAATCGGCATTTTAGGACACTAATACTATAAAAACAAAGCCTTAAATGAGTCCAAATCTCGGACTCATCAAGTCCCTTTGCGACTCACCCTCACTCTCAGAGGTGGTGAGGTGAGTCTCGTAGACACCCTCAATGTTTGAACTACCCTCTTCCAGTGTCACACTTATTGGCACTTTGCCCTTGCCCAAACCACCCTGTAGAGGTACTTTCTTGTCCTAGCCTTGGAAGCAGCTGTTTTCTCATTGATTACCACTTTTCGTGCCCGCTTTAGGGGAGGCATGTCTCTTTCGGAAACCTTTGGTCTAGTCATTCCTGCGAACAACATAGAAAAATGTTGGAAAAAATTCAGAAAATAAGTTGCAGGATGACTCGTTGAACAGTTCGACGAGTCGCCGATTCACTTTGCCAAGCCAAGTTGAGCTCGCCAAAAGTTCTAGCACAAAAATTTTCAAAATACAAAGTTGGTCGATGATGTCCTGGGCCTTTTGGTGGATTGCCGACATGAATCGGTGAACAAGAAGTAGCTCACCGAAAGTTACAGTGTATTTTAAGGAATTAGGGGCTCTGAAGGGCAATCAAGAAGAACTTTCGGGGAATCACCGAGTGAACTCGGCCAGCTTAGGGTTATCAACGAAAGTTACGAAACAAAAATCTACAATTTAGGGAAATTAAGGGTGATCTATCCTAAGGGTAACTTAGGATTGAGAAATCATACTCTCCTAAGGATAGCTTGCATTAGCATTATAGAATGTTTTCACGGTAGCTATGATGTAACACTTGTACCCTTGTATGAATAGCTTGGACATGCATGATAAATATGTTTTTCCATGATAACTTAGTCTAGCCTAATAGGGTGCTATTCCTTGGTAGTCTAGAATGATAAATGGTAATCATTGAAGTACGATAGCCTAAAGTAGTACTTAGCATGGGTAGGATTATGGGGTCTTATTCATGCATTGCACAAGTATAATTTAAAGCTACTTATGAAGCATTTTCTTATGTGTTTTATGTTTATCTTGGATTAAGTACTAGTTGCCTTCCTTGTTATGATTGACTAAAGGTGAGAGATTCCCTTGGTTATGAGAATTAAGCTAAGGATGATATCTTAAAATGGTAAGTATGTATGATGTCCTAAGGTGGTACTTAGTGTAAGTGGGATTATGGGGTCTTACTCACACTACAAGAAAAAGCCTTATTTAAGACCAACATTTAGGGATGAGGTAATAATCTCGTCTCTAAAAGTACATGTATTGGGACGAGATTTTATTCTAGTCGTTAATTCCATATTTTATTGAGAAGGTACTAAATTTGGTCCCTAAATGAATTAATAACTGGTCCTAAGTTAAGATTTGTGGGTCTTAAAGCGGGAGAAAGTGTGGCAAAATTTAATATTAAAGTATTAAAAAATAAAAAGTGTTGTTTTGACTAAATCTTAGGCACCAAATTATAATAAAGTAATAAATTCTAAAAAGAAAACACAAAAATCTCTCTTTCTCGACCCATTGTCCCAAACAAAACACATAGTTCGTACTTTGCCCTAGCTGCTAGTATTGATCTGCAAAGCAATTCCTGAAACTCTCTGTGTTTTCATCAGGTCACAAACAAAGGATATCTACTCTGCCCTAGCTGCTAGTATCGATCTGCAAAGCAATTCCTAAAACTCTCTGTGT
>JAJOOR010007435.1:0-20784 GCA_036250505.1 Solanum acaule | reverse complement strand
GACCTATTACCTCCCTAGACTATTTAATACTGTATTTTAAACATATATATTTGCCCACGTGGACATAAAAAATAATGCAAAATTATAAATAGTAATGTGTCCACGTGGGCACTATATACCTTTAAAATACACAATTAAATAGTTCAGGGGTAAAAAATACACTATTAAATAGTCTAGGGAGGTAATAGGTCCTCATAAAAGTTTAGTATCGCAACAACAAATTCGACCAAAGTTGGGGTATTTTTCAGACCCTTATCCCTAAAAGATAAAATGGAAAGTTCAAGCTATACTATTTCTAAATTTAAAAATACGGAAAAGGGCCTAAAATACCCTTAAACTATCAGATTTGGTGCAAAAATACCCTTCGTTTACCTTTTAGCTCTAAAATGCGCTTGCCGTCAACCTATTGGCCCTGGGATACCCTTATTTTTGACAACTAAATTTAACAATAGAATTAAATTTTTCATTTCTTACGTGGCACAATTTCATTGGTGTATTTTATAATTAACCTAAACTAATTAAATTTCAACCAAAACCCGGATCCATCTAATAACCCGATAACCACCCCACCTACAACCCCATTAAACTAATGAAAAACAATTTGATTTTCATTTTATTAATTATTCTAAATCTAATTTGTTCTTCATATTATTGTTCGTCTTCTTTATTGAACCCAACTATAAAATTGATTGAAGTCACCTTAATCCATCTTTGAAATCCTCTAAAATTAAAATAAAATTTCATGCCAAGAACAATAATCTAAATCTCCTACTTCAAAATAAGCAACAAATTATATATCAAAAATTTGACATCTCCATTAGAGGTTCATCCGAGATTCAATGGTGTTCAACATTATAAATCAAATTTTCTTTTTCTAAGTATTCAACTACGTTTCAAATACAACACCAATCAGATTCCAGCTCAAAATTGTGCACTTACTAAAATTAAATTTGTCTACTAATTAGTTTGAGATTCGAAGGATTTCGAATTCGCTTGGTCTCTTTTTAAAAGTTGTAAGTTGTTGAATCTTTGAATATAATCAACTGTGAAGTAAATTTGATTTGACCTAATCTGATTTAGTTGATAGAGTGAATAAGATGAGAAAAAAAAGTTGAAGAAAATCATCTAAACTTCATTTATGAAACCCACTAAAATCACTATTGCAGAATTTGAAAAAACTTGAAGAAATCCAAATCAAAGTTTTTTTCCTTTAGTTCAATGGGATTTTTAGGTGGGGCAGGTATAGAGCTATTAGGAGGATCCGGGTTTGGGCTTTTTTTTTTTTTAGAAAAGGGTAACTTTGTATTCATGGAAAAAATTCATCATCCAAGAAATGATGAATTGGAAACTTACATCCCATAGTGTGATGGGCCCACCCCATACCGTTTATCAGATTACAAGTTTCCTAAGAACTCTGCTACTTCTACCCCCCCCCCCCCACCAAATCTTGTTTACACCAAAAAAATAGAAGACTAATACAGTTTGTTTTAATCCTCCGGCAAGTAATTTTCTGTCCTTCAAAGCACCTAGTGTTTCTTTCCTTCCATATGGACCACTAGATACATGATGGGATGAGCTTCCACCATTCTTCCTTTTTACCTCTGCTTCCAACTCCTAGTCAACTGTTCAGAAGCTCCAATGTAGTCTTTGGCATCACCCAACTAACCCCCAAAATGCATAAAAACCTATTCCACAAACTGGTAGCTATTTGGCAGTGTATGAATAGATGGTTGTTCACTTCAGCTTCCTGTTCACACATAAAGCACCTTGAGCAGATTTGCATGCCTCTTTTCTGTAGGACCTCATGAGTGAGACATGCCTTCTTGATTAGTAGCCAAACAAAACATGAAACTTTCAATGGACATTTCACCTTCCAAAGCAGTTTCCAGGGCCATCTTTCAGTTCGTGAGACATTATGGTTCATCTTCCAGTAGCATAATTTCACTGTATAGACCCCTTTGTTGTGTATCTTCCATACTGGCTTATCAGAACTCTCAGAAGTACCTGGGAAATTATTAAGGACCCCTAATAACATAGCAACCTCCTCGATTTCCCAATCATTAAATGCTCTCCTAAACAGCAGATTCCAGCCATTTTGACTCCATACTTGTGCCACAGTGTCATTGTTTTGTAGACTCAATGTATATAGGTGAGGGAATAGGTTTCTCAAACTGTCCTCCCCTATCCATATTTCATTCCAGAACTGTGTCTTCATTCCATCCCCAACACTGATGCATATGTTGTTTCTAAAATGTGGCCATATTCTTCTAATGGTCTTCCAGACACTGCATCCAAATGTGCCCATAACCTCTTCAGTTGTCCATTGGTTAAGTAAACCATACTTTCCTGCTATAAATCTCCTCCATAAGGCTCTATCTTCAGTACAGAATCTCCATAGCCATTTTTGGAGCAAACAACTGTTCTGAAGACTTGGGTTTTTAAGTCCTAAGCCTCCTTGGTTTCTGCTGAGTGTGAGAGTATCCCATTTTACCAAGTTGTAGCCTCTCTTTTCCTTGTTGCCTTGCCAAAGAAAGGATCTCCTTAGCCTATTTATTTTCTTCTCAATGTTCTTGGGAATTGGAAATAGGCTCATCATATAAGTAGGCAATCCATCCAGTACTGACTTGATGAGGGTTACCCTGCCACCTAGTGACAAATACTGGGTTTTCCATCTGGCTAGTTTCTTCTCACATCTCTCCAACACCACATTCCACACTTCCAGCTCTTTGTTCTTGGCACCCAAAGGTAGTCCCAGATACTTTGTTGGTAATGCATCTACTTGGCAACTCAATGTCTTAGCTAGCTCAAGAAGATTGTCAACTTGGTTGATAGGGAAGAGATGACTCTTCAACCAATTGACATGGAGGCCTGAAATGCCCTCAAAAATATTTGAGCATTGTTAGGGTTCCGTGGAGGGGGAAAAGACCAACAGAACTTTGGGATTGGAAGAGGGAGAAACTAGCTCTGGAGAGATTTGAATAAGATTACATTTGGCTATCTGGGGGATGATGCTTCAGCGGTGGGTCACGGAGGGCTGGGAGGTCCACCATGAGGAAAATGGATCGGTGCCAAAGTCCCAACGGTAATAAAATCTTTAAAAAATCTTAGTGGGAGGTGAGAGATTCTCTCTCTATAATCTAAAATTCTTGGTGTCTTAAAATTGTTTGTTTTTCTTCATTCTTCAACATCCTTTACCAGATTACTGTTCAAGGATGACCGTCCATGTAATGAAGGATGTTATGTCTCCTATTTTTTGAAACTTTAGTGCAATAACTATTCCAACAATGGCATCAAACGAGTTTGCTTTGTCAAACTTTAAAATGCCTGTGTCTGATTCTTCTAATTCTATCTTGTGAAAGGTAATTTATTTAACATATTCTGTAGCCAAATTATGTCTAATAGAATAAGCTAGAGGAAATGGTGTCATCGTAATTTTCCAAATTCCTAGGGTTTTATGACTTGTTAATTTTGAGTCATTCTTTTTCTGTCTTAATTTGTAATTTTCTGCATGAATATTTCCAGAAATCAAATCCTCCAGGAGCTGCAGGGAGCAGTCTTGCCTTAGAGACGATTTTGCAACATGCTTCTCTGGATAGCAGACCTCACAGGTGCTGTTTTCTCCATCTTTTCATCAAGTAGAAATATGAAATTGATACTATTTTGTCGTTACCCTTAATTCCTACTTCCTCACTTTCCAATCAGCAAGTTACCTAAAATTACAGTAATAACATGCAGATATGATGTTGTCACGAATGTTCTTGTTTGTTCAAGAGGAGGTGGTGGTCTGTTAACAGAGCGGATGGAACTTTTGGCAGAGCTTTGGGAAGAAAATATTAGGGTTAGCTGTTCAATTACCACTCTTCTGCCTGAATGTGTTTGATATGTGAACTAAGTTTTGAACATTCTACAGGCTGAATTTGTTCCTCTATGTGATCCAAGCCTTACAGAACAGTATGAATATGCTAATGAGCATGACATCAAATGCCTTGTCATCATCACTGACACTGGTGTATCCCAAAAGGATTCAGTGAAGGTAGGATGACTTCTGTTATATGCTTAAACTACTCTCTGCTTCGATGATCTTAGTTAAGTTGCCAAATACTGAAATGCATTATTCTGGTGAATTCCTCCACCTAACAATAAGGTGGCAATCTCGACTATCTCTCTTCCATGGTTGTCTCCCACAATGACTGAGGATATTCAGATATAGAGCTGTTGTGAAAGAAAATGATGCATAGGGAATAGAACTTATCCTATGAGAAATACTGATATTTGATGGAACGTGACTGTTCAGGAATATCTCTGCACTTCATGATCTTAATTCTTAACACATGTAGCAGATTTAGTTGTTTAGCGTGTTCCATCATGTCTAATGAGGTGAAATAATTTTCAAATGCTTACTGGTATTGCTTCCGAATGTAAGGATGTTTATTTTGAAATGACATTCCAAATGATGGAATATTGTGGAACTCCCTACCAAGATATATCTTCTACTTAGTTGCTTAAGACTTAGCACAATGATGAAGTTTTCAAAGATCATTTCATGTAGGAATAATCGTCTATTTGGAGAAAGCACTATTTTTCCTTTGGAGGCACATTAATTTTCAGAAACTCTATTCTGCGTAACCGTTCTTACAGCTTACATTTTCACCTCCAAAATGATTTACTTTTTCCTATTCATATGTGACCAGGTCCGACATCTTGAGCTCAAGAAGGAAAAAGAAGTGGAGAGAGGAAACCTCGTCAAGTTTCTATTAGAGGCCATGTCATCTCAGTTTAGAAACCCATCCATATGGAACTAGGTAAACTCGTTTGAAGTATCTCTAGGCTTTTCTTTTCTTGGTTCTTTTTAAATCTATTAATGGCTATACTGTGACACCCCAAAACAGATTGAGACGTGGCAGACAACCGATGCCGTTAACGTGCACCAAGTGAATATATAAAATTCTACCCAAGTCATGCCCTCATGCACCATATACTATTTCAGTTATGAAAACAATATCATTTTAAACATAGCATGTGTAATATCTTTTACAAAGATAAAGTATCATCAGTTTCATTAGCTTTCCCAAAACATGGAGTTTCAAACTGAGAAAATGGCCCTCCATGGCCTAACAATTATGATAAGCATTGTTAGAATAAGAATAGGGGATAGGTACAAGAATAATATATACAATTTAGAATATGAATAGGAATAGTATATAAAATCCTAATTGGAAAAGATTGTAATGTAGTGTCCTAGTTGGAAAAGGAATCTAATGTAGTGTCTGCAAATAGGGTCTTTAATGTAATAATTGGCCAACATCAATTTCCACCAATACTCGAGCATAGGAAATCGCTCCATGGTCTCTGTAACCCTATCAGTATACAGGGGTTTACCTAGTGCATTTGTAATCTTACCCAAAACTTAGTTGGACCAGAACCCTATTGGCAAGCTAGTTAAGGTGACCCACAGTGGAACAATTGTGATGTAGTCTGGGTTGAATTCAAAATCGCGTTTCCGAACCTGAAGCATAAACGACTTATTCCGATACGTGTAAGTCCCCCTATCAGAACTTTGTCACAATCATCCCTTGAATCAAACCAAAAAATGAAATACCCGTCATTGTGAGCAAGAATCTGTGGCTTTTGGAAAATCTCCACGCATTCGTTATGAAGAGCTCCATGTTTCTAAGATTAGGGTATCTCCCATCACAGACCCTATAATTGCATTCTTCTAGTAGTCCTCTTGGGGCTTGAGATCTGCTTCAACAAGTGTTACCACACGCTTCCCTTGATTAGAACTAGGAGCAATGTACTCAAGCGTCTTACCCCTTTGAGGCAGCCTGTGCTCTTTGAAAATTGGTTTCTCCTCCGGCGTTTCAGAAGCCGATGTCATCGTGGAGAATTGAAGACGACGTACCACCGGAGTTGTACCCATTGGTCCAAAAGCGTCAAGGTGAATTGGCGCATGAGGAGCCGCCGATGTTCCTTCCCCCTCTTCTGGAATGGAGCTAAAAAGAGGAGGGAGATAGCTCCCAAAAGTAATTGGAAGTCGACTAGTACAAAAGCCCTCATCTTGTACTTTTAGCTTAAACAAATTCAATAAAAAATTATTGAAGAATCATAGTGCATTTCACAAACCTTATTTAGTTCTTATAAGAACATAAATTTTACAAAGCACCAAAAGTGTGGCCTACTGGTCAATGAAGTGGGTTGAGAACCTGATGTCTAGGTTCAAATCCCAGTAGAGGTTAAAGCATTAGGTGATTTGTTTCCATTTGTCCAAGCCGTGATGCACAGGGTTACCCACTACCTATACTGGTGTGAGGTAGCAGGTACAAAAAATCATTTGAGAATCATAGTGTGTTGCACAAACCTTAATAGTTCTTTTAACATAAAGTTTACAAAGCACTAAGTGTATGAACTAGTAGTCAATGAAGTGGGTTGAACACCATGATGTCTCAAGTTCAAATCCCAACAAACGCAAAGACACTAGGTGATTTGTTCCCATTTGTCCAAGCCTTGATGGATAGAGTTACTCGATACCTATACTAGCGGGAGATAGCAGGTATCAACCGGGCTTCTTTGAAGTGATAAGACTATTCAAATTACAATATTCAAGGAGAAAGAATCGTTCTAAATGTAAAGAAGAGGCATCTTTTACTTAATCGCGAAGAGTATGAACCAAGACTTCCAGATGAATGGGGTAGAGTATTAGTATATCTAATACAAAATTTAAATGTGAAAAATTGTCTTCTAAAAAAGGAAATGTTGAATGAATTGATCGTAAATTATTAGATTTGAAAATCTTGTCTTTGAAAGGATAAAGAATCATGGAATTAGTTGAGGTTTGCTCAAGTTGCTCGGACACCAACAGTTATAACCAAAAACATAAAATTTTACAAGGTCAACACTTGAGTAATTTATACAATGTATTTAAAGAAATGAAGCAAACTATGCGAGCTTGTCGCTCATGCACATGGGTTCTCACTCAAAACATTAATTTGAAAATTTGTAAGGTTTGTTAGAAAACCTCTTATTCCCTTCGGGAACATCCAATGAAAAAAAAGATTAGAAAACCTCATAAGATGGTTCAAAGCTCACCTGGAGGGTAAACACCTAATATACCTCAATGTTTCCCTTTTATGACCACCGTTAGCTCCAACTACTCAATTGACGACCAAACATCTCCAACCCAATCAAACAACATGATTAAACGTACGTTCATCAGCAACAATTAGTTCAACAAAGTATTTTACACTTAAGCTCAAATTCGACATTTCCATAATCCTTCCATGTTGGTGACATCTTAGTTAATCACCTTCTCTCTTCATTCAAAAACTCCTTATTAATATGAACTCATAACAGTTCAATTCTCAACTTTTCTTGCATTTCTCTCTATTTCATCTCATATGCCTCCAACAACCAAAATGTTCTATTTATAACGCTTAAGTTACCCTCAAAACAAGTAAGAGAATACATGGTCATTAGCAATAAAATTATCCAAAAAGAGTCGGGGTGGAATCCCAAAGTGAGTGATATAATGCAAGGAATTCAATTAAGAAATCAAGAGTGTAAACCAATTCATTTGTAGCAACTAAAAGAGATTGGATGATTCCACCAAAATTACGAAAAGGATTTTGGTATCAAGTAGCACAATTAAACTAAAATTTGGATTTCAAACAAGTAAAAGACGATCTAGGGGTACTTGTGCTTGCTCATTATCACTAAACAATCATGGATAGGCTGAATAATCTTAAATAACACTAATCTTCTTTCGATCTCATACCATTAAATCATAGAATCTCCTTTCAGTCTCATCTATGTGAATCACAAATCAGCCCAAAACCTTACTAGAATCTCTCTTTCGAGTAGATTTGACAACTAGAATTGAACCACAATTTCTCTTTCAAGCAAACTATAGTAAACAAATCTGAATTGCAGGCATTAAACTAATTACGCACTTCAAATAATCTCTTTCCAACATCAATCAAATATCTAGGCTAGGATTAAGTTTGCAACCCTAACCCATGAATTAAGCCCATGTTAATTAGCTTAAATCCATGAATCTACAACAATAAAACAGAGCAAGACACAAAACCCATTACAATAAATCAACACCCAACCCCATAATCACACCCCTAGATTTGGGTTTTAGCCAAGCATCGTAAAAGGAAAAGAAAGTATACCCATTAGGATTTCAACCATAGGGAATTGAAATTAAGCAATAATCTTCAAGACATACTTCAATTTGAACCTTCAATTGTCAATTACAAGGTTGTTCACAAAACCCCAAAACTAAGAGTATTTTCTAAAGGTAATATCTAAAAAGTGATCCCAAAAGTCTTCTAAAAAAATATCTGATGCATTTTCTCTCTTTTGGACTATTTGTAGTTTCCCAAAATTTGGCCCAAAATTCAATGCGTGAACAATTCGACGACATTAGTCGGGCTCGCCAAACATGTTTGGCGGATCGCCATTTGTTCCTCAGCTCGCCCTTTATTTGTTTCAGGCTTTAGGTGTTTGAACCTCAATTGACGGACTCAATTGGGTCTGCCTTTCACAGTCGGCGGATCTCCAATTACCACTTTGTTTGCCCTTTCAGCTTTCATTTTTGCTCAGAATTTTGTCACCTTCGGCGATGGTCTACTAGTTCACCCTTTCAACTTCGGTGAATCGCCGTTTCATCTTCAATCCGCCGACCTGCCTTGAATATTTTCAATTGTGCACACTGTCACTTTGGGTGAGGTCAGGCCAATTGGGCAATCCGCCGTTTTGGTTAGGCGACTACCGGTTGGGAGTTTATACTTCTTTCAATGTTTTTGGCATTTTTTCATGTATTTATCCTTGCCTTGTCCTTTAGCCTTCATAGCTGCAAAACATCAAAATATCATCAGAATAGGACATAATTAAGTATTGAGGACACTAATTGTTGAACTAAAAAGGCCTCAAATGAGTGGAAATCTACCACTCATCATCTATTCGAGTAAATTCTCAGTTGTTTGCCTCTCATTTAGCTACAAATGATTCAATGGCTTTGTTAAGGTCATCGTTAGAATTGGACTAGGAACATGAATCATATATAAAATCCTACTTGGAAAAGGATTGTAGGTATCAATGTAATAATGTAGATAGACAATTCAATAATATTTTTCTCATATATTTTTCACATGGTATTAGAGCAATGGAGAAAGAAAACAAAGTCACAGTCACTGTGCCTTAAATTTTCGGTGACTATTTTCTCTTCTTCTTTCGTCGGTGTTGTGCGAAAACCAACACTACCACAGTGTCCCCACTCTCCTTTGACCAAACCAGTTAACCGCTCCGGCACTGCACATCCCATGTGCTACTTGAAGCTGCGACACCGGCGACGCGTCAGATCCACACGTCGGTGCCTGAGGGTGATTTTTGTGAATTTTTTATTGCAAATTTGGCTTACTAGAGATCATGAGGATGTTCCAAGCCAGAATATCAAGTTATTGCTAATATTTGATCGCCGAAACCCTAATATGGTACTCCAACCACTGTTTTCGGCGATTCCAGGTTAATATTTGGCCACTTTTTTGGCAGATATTTTTTCCCAGTAGGGTTGCCCAACATTCCAACCCTACCCATATAGTTTTTTCCTCATTTTGACCACTTTCGGGTGGTCAAATCTGTTTTTCCAGCAACAAAAACAAGTTTTTCTTATGATTCCGACAACGGTTCTATATTTTTGTCAGATTTTAGGCAACAAAATTATGATTTCACTAGACGTCTTTCAAAGTTGATATTTTTGGCTCCAAAATTACAGGAATTAGAAGTTCAAGCCCTATGATCACTCCGAAACCGTTAATGGGAACTTAAACTATTTGGCTTGGGCTTTTTCAGTTGAGTTGAGGTACAAGGGTCAAGGTTTCCAAGACCACTTAACCAACAATGCTTGTGTGGTAGATGAAAAAAGCAAACTCAATGGGAGAAGATTGACGCTCAATTATGTAGTCTTCTTTGGCGATCTGTTGATTCCAAGTTGATGTCCTTGTTTTGCCGATTCCTAATGTGTTATTCAGTTTGGAAAAAAACTCGTGCGTTATACACTAATGACATATCTCGTTTCTATGATTTGATATATCGGATGACCAACTTAAAGAAACAAGAATCCCATATGTCTGCCTACTTGGGATAGGTATAGGCAGTCATGGAGGAATTTGAAATGTTGGTGCTTGTCACAACGAAGGATAACCAACAACAACATAGAGTCATAGACAGGCATTGATTCTAGTACTTACCCTTGTTGGACTTCCTACTAACCGTGATTCAGTGCGTGATCAAATTTTAGCTAGTCCTATAGTTCCTATAATTGATGAATTACTCTCTCGTCTACTTTTTCTTATCGCGCCTCCCAGTCACATAGTGGTTCCATCACCCCCCATTGATTTCTTTGTTCTCGCATCTCAAACCATAGAAAAACGAAAAATCTCAATCTATGGAGAATCGACGAGGAGGAGGTCGTTTTGGAAGATCTCAATCTAAGTGTAGTTGTTGCCATATGTTTGGACACACTCGTAACATATGTTATACTCTGCATGGTCAACCACCTAATAATGATCCTATTGCTCAAAAGGAATATAATGAGTTCCTTTCAGTATCGAGCAAGTAAGCAGACATCTCCACTCGTAGCCTTTGTTTCTTAGCCTGGTCGACAATCCAATAATGTTCATATTGCTTAGACACAATATGATGAGTTCCTTCCGTATCGAGCAAGTAAGCATACGTCTCCACAAGTAGCCTAAGTTGCTCAGCTTGATGCTTCTGTTGCTAGTAATTGTTGCTAGTAATTCCTTTGCTTGTGTTTCACAATCTAGTACACTTGGATCATGAGTTGTGGACTCAGGCGCTTTCTGATCATATTTATGGTAATAAATCACTTTGTATGGTATTTTATTATTCATAATCTCTTCCTGCTATTACTTTAGCTAATGGGATCCAAACAAAACCAAATGGAGTTGGACAAGCCAAATCCCTATCTTCGTCATTCTAAACTCTGTTCTTTATGTCCCTGGTTGTCCTTTTAATCTTGCATTTGTTAGTCATTTGACACAAGCCCTACCCTATGCCATAACATTTTTTGACGATGTTTTTCTCATGCAGGACCGCAGTATGGGACAAACGATTGACACAGGATATGAATTACAAGGCCTTTACTATCTTACCTCTTCGAATTCCTCCACAACATGCTCCATTACGGATCCCCTGGACCTAATTCACAAACGTTTGGGACATCCGAGTCCTACATAAGATGGGGCCTAGTTTGTCTAGTCTATCCACATTGTATTGTGAGCTGTGTCAACTTGAGAAACACACCCACACTACATTTTCACATAGTGCTGAGGGTTTAGAGTCTATTTTTCATTAGTTCATTTTGATATTTGGGGTACTAGTAGAGTCTGTTCCACCTTAGGATGTCGTTATATTGTTAGTTTCATTGATGATTATTCAAGATGTACTTGGATTTTCTTAATGAAAGATCATTCTGAGTTGTTCTATATTCAAAAGTTTGTGTAGAAAAACAAAATCAATTGGTGTTTCCATTCGTACTTTTTATAGTGTTAATGTCTTAGAATACTTATCCTCCCAGTTTCAGGAGTTTATGACTCACCAAGGAATTATTGATTCAGACATCTTGTTCGTACACCCCTCAGCAGAATGGGATAGCTGAAAAGAAGAATAGGCATCTCATTTGAAGTTAAGACCATTGGTGCTCGTATGAAACATTAGTTCATTGTGCGGTATTCTACTTAGCTTGGGCCTAGGGCTTTCATTAGACCTAAGCCACTTCTAATACACTTTGTATACTTATTATTATGACTGAGTGATATTATACTAGTCCAAGTCACCTTTGGCACACAACATTATTTTTATTACTCGTTAGCGCACTTTATAGTTCTAGAACCTTATGAAATTTTCAGGGTCTCTACATATACTTTGGTTCATATTCCTTTGATATACTACGCTTGCATTTTGACTTTCTGGCTTTTCGATTTTGTTGACACATAGTTTTTTGCATCTGTTAGTCTTCTTTAAAAGTGACCAAGCTAGACACTTCAGCTATTGGACATCTGGTGTTATTCATGAATCATTAAATTTATTGAAGCAAATATGACATACAACTTTAGTCAGATTGTAGTAATGTTATTTACATGGAGAAATGAGTGTAGAGAACAACAGCATACCCGGTGAAATCCCACAAGCAGGGTCTGGGGAGGGTAGAATGTACGCAAACCTTACCATTACCTCATGAAGGCAGATAGGTTGTTTCTGAAAGACCCTCGGCTCAAGTGCAGCAAATCTAGGTACAAAGAAGAAAGAGACAGTGAAGTGAAGAAAACATAGCAGGTAACAAGGAAACATTGCAAGGTCTACCAGAAGAAAGCAAAAACAACAACAAAATAGTGTGATAATCAAAACACAATCAACAATGAGTGTTGAGATTGTATCAGCATCCATGATCCAATCTGTTGAACTTTAGATCTTATTTCACATATTCAGGATGGAAGGTCAGATATGAGTGTGGAAGGTTTGTTATCTAAAATATCATCTCCAGGTATTATCCTCTGAGGGACAACATATAGTACTTGTCATGATTTGGTCATAGATGTATCATTTCCTTGAACAATATGATTCGTAGTTGGCTATGTCTGTATCTATGTTTGCAACACCTATTCAAGTCATTCAAGCTTTTGAATATGTTATCTCTAAGGCATTAGTAACAACATGCAAGAAGCTAGAGTTGATTAGTTTTCAATGTTTTTTGGCCCTGTTAAAACTCACATTTCCAGGTGACTGATGGGCTTGTCAGGCCTAGCAAGAGATGAAGCGAAATTATCTGCCTAATGGTGTTCCACACTTCAATATCTACAGAAAAATTGTGGGAGAGCTTGGGCATCCTTGCACAAATGTGTTAACTCAGATGGTAGATAGTACCTAATGGCACCTTGGAACGTCAAGACAAGTAGGTATGCTGTGATATGTACAATAATTAATCGAACAGGGTTAGAAGAACTAAATGCAAGATGATGTCGTTTGTCGCCATACTCTCCCGATGCAGTGAATTCGGTTGCACACTTGAATGGCAGTAGAATTTGATATCAATATTCCTGGAAATTCTCCACGTCCTTGAGAGATTGGACAATCGTTGCACCTGAACCTTGGTTGATGCGCTGCTGACTTGCCGTTAAATACCCCATGCACTAGGGTGGCAAAGTTAAGTTTAAAAGGAGTTACATTTGGAACAAGAAGCACCAGGTGGACAAGGGCTCTTTGGAATCTAAAAGTTGCTGCAGCATTCTTATTTTTGTGTCGCTGCAAAATTGTTGTGTAGATGCATGATTTTTGGATATTTTTGAATTTGAAAGATCAGATTATTATTGTGATGGACTTGGTCTGATGGTGCTCAGTGAAGTTTTTTCTTTTTCGTTTTTATAGACGTTATGTTTGGCATCTTTGGTGTCAACTCATTCCTTGTTACTCTTGAGAAGTTTTTTTTTCTTGGTGGTAAGGATGCATAGTGTGTGTATATATATATACTAGTCTCTGGACATGTGCTTGTGTCCCGTGTAATTTTTTATAGATCGATAAAATGATTAAAATTACAGAACTACGATATTCGAAAATTCATAGAAAATCAAATTAAAGAAGTCTAATAATAAGAAAAAACAAATAAAAACATAAAAGAAAAAAAATACAATATACACATCCTTCTTACGACTTTAATTATAACAATATAGATGGAAGAAGAAATACAAAATCAATACATAATATTTTGGGTTCCTATCAACACCTTCTTCCACAATTAATCAAAATTCAAGAATTTTCTTCACCAAGTCAAACTAAAACATGAACTAAATAGTAAATAATAATATTAATTTCATGTTACCTTATAAATATAAGCTCTTAAACACAAAATAAAATAAATTTACTTGTCCAGATAGTATTGAGCAAAAACCAAAACAATAAACAAATTTCAGAAAGAAGAGAATCGTAATTTACTATTCTTTTGTACACCTTTATATAGTGCAAGCAAGATAAGAAAGATGAGTAATAGATAATTATTAATACTAATTACAAGTAGAAGCTCAAAGGATAAAACAAATGAAGTTGAAATACAAAAAGACTATACCGCAAATAATGTATTTAAGAACTTTTATAGGTAACATCTCTTAATTATTGGAAGTTATAAATATGAAAAGAATAAGAGTTGTAAATATTAAGAGTAACAATCAAATAGATAATTAAATATGAGTCATGAAGATGAATTCAAAATAAATAAAGGAGAAAAATAATAAATAAATAAATAAAGAAGAGAAAAAAAATTAGTTCTATGATATTAAGTGCAATGAAAATAAATACAGTAAAGGAAAAGATTTAAAAAAATGTAATTATTTAATTTTTAAAAGGATAAAAATATCTAATATCTTTCTATGGATGTTTTGGTCTTTCTTCATTTGACTTAACACTTTTCCAATTTTAATATTTAATCATAATATGCTATGACTAGAGAACTTGGTCACGCTTCGCATGATCGTAAAAAGTTATTTTTGATTAAATTTATATTTATTCTATTGTCTAATCGTAACGGTATTACTTGTTTTAATAATATATGAAAATTTCTTTTAAATGATAAAAAAAAAATGCTTAACAAATTTAACATCTATTGAGCAGAAAGTCAAAAGTTTTGAATTATGATATTAAAATAATATTTTCTCTCTCCTTAGTTATTATTACATTATTACATTGCAAACCTTTATTTTTCTTAAATGTTGATATAGAGATTACAAAAAAAATAAAAGTGAAATCAATATTTGATAGAAGAAATATGGCATCTGTCATTTGCATTTGTAAGCAAAAATTGACAAAAAAATTCTCATGTTTTTATACACATAATGATGATATTTAATCTGTCTAATTAGTAAAAAGAAAACGAAAGTTACCTAAGACAAATGGGGAGTCAGATATTATAATAATAAGGAAATAAGTAAATGAGATATAATTTATCTAATTAGTAAGAAGAAACTAAAAATAACATAAGGAAAATAGAAAGATTCCAACAAAATAATAATACTGTATTAATAAGGAAATAAATAAATGGAATAACTATAAATTTCTAATTCTTAACAAATCTATTTAACAGGAGTAATTTGAATAAATGTAATAAATACTAATAATAATTTATAAGGAAATATTTATAATAAAAAATTAAGGTTATGTGATTGTAGGATATTGAAATAATATCTTTCTCATTACTTAATTATAATAAAATTGTAATTAAACCTTCCTTCCTACAATGTAAATAATGCTTAATATATTGAATATAATTATGCTTTATTGTATTTAGTATGACAAAAAAGATTCTAAAAATTTGAGAAATTAGATAAATAGTAATCATGACTTCTAAGAGATATCACATCATCATTATCAGAGTTTGGAGCTACAAGGGCAATTTTTTTCTTCCAAAATGCATAAAGGGCTATTGAAATTTTATTTATACCAAAACAAACAGCGCGTTGCTGGGCAGCAAGATCTTTTCTCAATTCTAACACCGTTAATTTGATCTTTCTCGATGCAGGAGCAACGATTTCATCCAAAAAAAAAATGCATGCATTGTTTTCTTCTTATTGTAACATGTTTTGTTTTGGTCAGTAGTCAAACTTTAAATCTTCTTTTATAATATTCTTCCCTGTAATAATATAATATTACAATATATTAATAATCAATTTTTTTGGTAAATAATTTTTTCATGTTATATTATATTTTATATTCTCAATAATAACAATTTTCTATTTTAATTAAAAAAACAAATCAAACAACGTAGGAAAAAATTTAACCGTATATGAGAGACTTTTTGAATAATTAAATCAATGACATGAAGCTAAGTAATGTCAAGAAAAATTTTCCAACTAGAATTAAAATTTTGTGGGACAAAGGAAAAATAATGATTAATGCACTAATAATAACAAAATAGACATGTAATTTTCTTTTAAGGAAACTTATATTGTACTGCCGATATAACAAGAAACATACGTTTATTTTTTGCATTTCGTTTTATGTGCTATAAATTGATCGACATAATTTTTTTTAAAAAAAAACTGCTTTTTAAAATTAAAAAAATGATAAAATTATGATTTTAAATATATATATCAATATTTACATTACTACAAACTTATGACATTAAGGATAATTGAATTATGCCTGCATGAATAATCAAGTTTATAATGTCCTAAGTTCATTTTTTTAAAAGAAAAATATCTTTTTTTTCCTTTAAAGAAAGGTATCCAATATTAATAGGCAGTTTTTATTACTTCATAAATAGAATACATTATGTTGTCTTACTCAACAACACAAATAATTTTAAAAAATAAGCATAGTGTTGCCCCCAGATCAACCTTTATCTAAAAATAAATTGATGAAATCGCTGCTCTGCAGCGATTTAAGAAAAAAAATTCAACTGCAGCTGCAGCGAGAAAGATCGATTTAAAGACGTTGTTAACGATGTTAAAATTGAGAAAGGATCTCGTTGCCCCAACAGTGAGTTGTCCGTTTAGTATAAAAAAAATTCAATAGCCCTTATGCATTTTGAAAGAAAAAAGTGGTCATTTTGGCTCTGGACTCATCATTATCATATACAACTTTATATATAAAGTTAAAATAACTAATTTTTAAGAATAAATAAAAATAATAATTAAAAAAACAAACAAATAAAAAGAAGTGATTTAAAAAATTATATAAATAACATTAATAATGAAATTAAGGAGAAGAAGTAAAAGAAATTAATAGTATTAATAGTTCAGACATCTCCAATCCTACACTCTATTTTACTCTCCAAATATAAAGTTCTCTATTTTTTCAGATAATCAACTTCAATCAAATTCTCTATTTTACTTTCTAAAAAAGGAATCTTCTTCTCTCTCTTCAATATTATATTATTATTTTTATTTCATTCTTATTTTATAATATAAATCCTTTTCTTTTTTCAATAATCACTTTATATAATTTTCGTATGATATAAAATTTTATTTTTTCAATTCTTTTTTTAATAGGAAAATTGTTTTATTTTAAATAACATAAATTGCAAGCAAATATTATATAGTATACAAATTAATGGACAATTCAAATATATGTGAAATCATTAATGAAATACAAGGACATAAACATTAGATGAATAGTCAACTTTTAAGATTATTACGTATTTACGTTGCTCCCATAAATATTCTATTGATGTATTATGGAGTTCAAAATGAACATTTTTGTCCTTAATTTTCTTATATCTAGCTAAAATTGTTCAAATCATAGATTTTCATCTACCACCATTTATGTCGTTGCAGTTGGAGCCTCTATGACATCTTGAATTGGTGCATTAAAATCATGTTCGTTCTTGATTATCATGTTATGTAGTATAATACATGTAGTCGTTATAGCATGTAGCACATCTTTCTCCAAAAACATGACGGTCCTACAATAATTGCAAAAACGTGATTGCAAAATTCCGCATGCACGTTCAACATCTTTTTGACACGATTCTTGTTTCATCACGAAATATTTCTTCTTTTGAAAATGTGGATCTTTGAACAATTGTAGATCATTTAATTTTGTCCATTCTTTATAGTGAAATTAATAATAAAATTAAATTATATTAAAGTGACGAAAATTTTAAAAATTGAAATATAATTAACTCGGAATAAAAGTAAAATATATTAAATAATATATTTTTTTAAATATTATATTATATTTTTTAAAAATATGAATATTAGAGATTCAATTAATGACCTTATATGAAAAATAATATGTTAGTTACAAAATATTAAAAATACTAATAAAATAATAATAAAAAAAATGAAATAGAGAGTGTGAATAGTAGTTCTCCAACTATTCACCTCTCTATAAATGAAGGATAGATGGTGAAATAAAGAGGGGTTGGAGAGCCCATTCTCTATTTTATTCTCTAAATATAAAAAAATAGAGAGCAAAATAGAGTTGGGTTGTAGATAGTCTAACAAATATATTTCGTGTTTTTAGATCATCCACTAAAACAAATATGTAACTCACGTCGACATAGATCCACAATCATATTTCGTGTTTTCAGATCATCACTGACGAATTATTAAACGGAAAAATCTTTTTGGCCAGAAAATATGATCAGAATTTGGCCAGAATGATATTTTACCTATGTTATTTTACCTTTTTGAACATTTTAAACCCTTTTAACTTTAATACTTTTTAATTAAAAAATAGAAAAAATATCAGTTTATTTTAAAATAAAAAATATTATAAATTTTTTAAATTTCTGACCAAATTCTAACTAAATTTTCTAGCCATTTAACATTACCCTTATTAAACCTATTAGATCATCACTAATTCTCCGAGCGTGAAATGAAATTAATTCCTTTAGGAGAACATAAATGTCTGCAGAACTATTCTTGAAACCTGGCACAGAGGATAAAATAAATATTCACTCTATCTAATAATAGTTGTCCACTTGCGCATTTCTTGTGAAACTATAAATAGAATGGTAATTTACTATATCACCTTTTGAATATACTCTCTCTGTCCCTAATTACTTGTCCATTTTGACAAATCAAGAAAGAACATTTTTTTTTTTACCTATTATACCCTCAATAAATTACTTTGAAACTGTAGAGCTTCTTGAAAATCTCAAGTTTTTAATTTATCCACTTCATAATTAATAGGGGTAAAATGGTAAACTACTATGTCAATAATTGTTTTCTTAATAGGTGTGCCAATTCAAAAGTGAACAAATAATTAGGGACAGAGAGAGTAAGAGATGCAATATCTTGAAAAATGTAATAGGGAAATAACTATAATTAATGATGAGTAAATTATGAACTAAGTGTAAAATTATTTATTGATTTCATAAAGTAGACAAATACTCTCTTTGTCCAATAATAGTTGTCCACTATTGACCTGACACCCCCCTTAAAAAATAATAAATAATATTGTAATACTACTTTATTATCCTTTGACTTTGTTAAATTTAATGTTTTGAAAAATGTTTTAGATGATAAATAATACCCCTGTCCCTAATTACTTGTCCACATTTCCTTTTTTAGTTGTCCCTAATTAGTTGTTCATTTTGCCAAATCAAGAAATGACTATTTTTTTACCTATTATACCCTCAATTAATTACTTTAAAAAAAAGTAGAACTTCTTGAAAATATTAAGTTTTTAATTCATCCACTTCATAATTAATAGGGGAAAAATGGTAAACTCATTATGTCAATAATTGATTTCTTAATAGGTGTGTCAATTCAAAAGTGAACAAATAATTAGGAACAAAGGGAGTATTTAATAGCAAGAGTAAAACAAACACAAAAGGTAAATTATATCTCTTAATTTTCTAGATTGGACAAATATTGATGGACAACTATTTTAGTATAGTGGATAACTATTATTAGACAAATAGAGTATTGTTGAATATCTCAAAATAATATAATGGACAACTATAATTAGGCGGAGGGAGAATTATTGTTGGACGGAGGAAGTAGAAACAAAATTTTTAAAGCTAGCAATTTTAGGATGATTAGGGGGGATTATGATAATGATTGTACTAAGTAGGTACAATTATAGTGGAAATTTTAGTTAATTATGGTGTACTCTGTAAGAAGAGAGAAAATTTGAATAAAATTAAGTAGTAGTTATTTGTAGAAAGTAAGGGAGGACATGTGTGCAGGTATCCAGGCATTGAAATATCAATTTTGCAATAAATTTTTCATTAAATGCTTTCACCTACACTGCTCTTATTTTGAGAAGATGTAGTTTTGAAGCATTTAATGCTCACTTTTCTCTCTCTATTTCTCCTATGCTGTCTTTCACCACTTCATTCTTGAGGGCACCGATAACTTTGACACAAAAGGGGCTAAAAAAAATGTCATTATCTTCTCTTTTTTGTGTTTCTTGAACTGAAATATGCAGCTTCTTGGCTACAAATTTTGTTTAATTGTATTGATAACGAGGGTATTATAATTATTTGGGATGAAGGAAAGTTGTGAATTTTGATCCCACCTACCCACCCATGGTATGTTTGAACTATTTTTTTTTTTCGTGTGTTTCATAAATCAACTCAGCTAATATGGAGAAGGAGAAGTGTTATTTTGGTTCTATCATAAGGATAAAGGTGAAAGAAAGCACTGACTTTTTGTTTGTGTACTTTGTTTAATTTTTAATTTGTGTAATGGACAGTTTAAATAAGTGGTGTGTGGTGATGTGGAAATGTAGATACTTTGTAAGAGCTTTTATGCTCCTTGTGGTATTTTCAAAAGTATCAGGGTTTGGATCAATGTCTTCAATTGCTATTTCATATGGTGAATATGGTTCTGTTTTTTGTGGGTTGAAGTCAGATGGATCTCATTTGGTCAGCTGCTATGGCTCTACTTCTTCTATAATATATTCAACTCCAGCTCATTTCCCTTTTATTGGTCTTACTGCTGGAAATGGCTTTGTATGTGGACTTTTGATGGATTCTTACCAGCCTTATTGTTGGGGGAAAAGTAATTTTGTACAAATGGGAGTGCCTCAGCCTATGATCAAAGGGTCTCAATACTTGGAAATATCTGCAGGTGAAAATCATTTGTGTGGACTAAGGCAACCTTTAATGGGGAAGCATAGGAACACTTCACTTGTTGATTGTTGGGGTTATAACATGACCACAAATAATGAGTTTGAAGGTCAGATCCACTCTATTTCAGCTGGTTCTGAGTTTAATTGTGCTTTGTTTTCTGTCAATAAAAGTGTTTTATGTTGGGGGGATGA
>JAJOOR010007434.1:0-44062 GCA_036250505.1 Solanum acaule | reverse complement strand
ATTTCCCACTCAATTTGACCCCCTGAATAAGAATATGAAGTCGAATTTCCGAAATCATGCACGGATTTTGAGATATATGGAAATTACAATTATAGGTGTTTCCGAAGCACATTTTCGGGCATTTTTGGGGTCGTTTCATCAGCAGACTCTCTTTCCTTGTCGGGGTTGTGCTCCGGGGTCTCAGATATGAGCCTTTTTCCTTTGCCCATGCCTCCCTTTGGAGGTTCTGTCCTTCCCTTCTTAGGAGGATTGGCTCCCCCTTCATTTATCACTACTCCCCGTGCTCTTTTACGAGGTGACATGTCGAGGTTGGTTCTAGCCATATCTGCAAAAACATAATAAAAGTTAAAAATAGTTCAAACAAAGTTGCAGAAATTTGTTGCAGACAGTCTCGCCGAATCACTTTGAAGAGCTAGATCGGGCTCGCCGAAAGGATTGACTCAAAATATTCTAAGAAAAATGGCATGTCGGTGATGGAAGGGACTTTCGGCGAATCACCGACAACATTCGATGAGCTAGAACTAGCCCGCCGAAAGTTACAGTGCATTTTAGGGGTTAGGGGCGCAGAAAGGGCGATCAAGAAAGACGATCGGCAAGTCGCCGAGTGCACTCGGTGAACTCAAGCTTCTCGCCGAAATTTACAGAACCCAAACTCAATTTTAGCATGAAAATAAAGGTTATCAAAGGGGATTTGACGAACTGTCGAGTGGTTTGGCGCGCTCGACCCAGCTCGCCAAACTGCCCAACGTGCTTACTTTCAATCCCGACTTCCAAATTCATCCCCGCAGCCCCCAAAAACAAAATCAAAACATGCACTCCCTCAATTAGACTTAGACCCATTACACCCATGCCCTCGGGATACTCAGACTTCTCCCAGTTTGGCCAAATTTGGCCATTTGACGACTTTTGCCCTTAAGAATGATGTCAACCGCTCCATCATTGGGCAAAGCACGTCATTTGGCACAAATGTTGGTCACTTAGACTTCACCCGACTAGCCCCAACAACAACACAACACAACCCAACAAGATTTTGATCAATTTTAAGCACGACAATTTGGGAAATCAACAATATAGGCAATTTAGGCAAGATATTCGAATTTAAATAGGCACATACACACACAAGCACAAAAAACAATGAAATCAGAGAGGCCCAACACACATCACTAAGATAAGATCAATTGCAAATGAGTAAAATCGCAAAATATGAATTCGGGGTTTGGAAAACCAACCTTTTAAGCCGAATAAATCAGTTGAAAAGCTAGGCGGCAAAGAATCCAACTCCGAACACACAAATGACAACTAGGAATTGGTAAAAAAATACGAAAATATAGTGTGGGTGTGAGTTTGGAAAGTTTAAAAGTGAGGGAATGTGAAAGATTTTGAACTTTTGGCCTTTAAAAAACCTCCAGTTCTCACCCATTCGGCGACATTAGTCTTGCTCGCTGACCCACTCGGCGACACACCAAATTTTACAGGACCTCCAGTTAATGTGGGGGTCCAAATGGTGGACAAAGTCGCGATCACCGACCTGTTCGGCAACACGCCAATTTGCTCCTAGGCTCGTCGAGTTTTACAGATTCCAACCTTAGAATTTCTTGAGTCCAACGACGGTCCAAGTCGGGTTCGCCGATTGGACATTTGGCTCACCAATTACCACTTTTCAAACACATTCCACACTTTAACCTGCACAATCGACACACGATTATTTCACAAACAAAAGGAAAGCAAATAAAACTTGGGTTGCCTCCTGAGAAGCTCCTTAGTTAACGTCGTGGCACGACGCAAGTCCTCACTCAAACTTCATTCTTAGGGTTGGCCATAGTATCACTAGGCAACCCCCCTTGTTGTTTCGGGTTTAAATGAGATGAGATATGACCCATCTGGGTCTCCAACTATTTGATAGAGATGGAATGTGAGGTAACCATCTGGCTAAGGGTCGACACATCTTCCTTCATCTCTTTCTAAATTTTGTCAGACCCCTCAACCTCTTTGAGAATACGAGACAACATATCCTCAGACCGGCCACCCTCCGAATCCTTTGGCTTTTGACGCTTGTGGGGAGGAATGTACTTGTCCTGCTCCCCATCTCTCTCTTTCCAAGTGTGGTTACGATCCCTCCACTCTTTATCACGATCCTTCCAGCCTTCATCCCTGTTCCAACCTTGGATACCACCCTGACTTAGGTAGTTTGAACGATAACCACCTCTTTGGTTGGCTAGGAAGTTCACTTGTTCGTTGTACAATGCTTCAAACTTGGCCTCATCAGGATTAACACAACCGACACCCACAACATTGACACTTCAAACACCAGCTCCCATAACATTTTTGGACAAAATGTCAAGTTGTGTCATAATCTTTGGCATGTTCTAATCCCTCTCTTGGTCTTTCTCAAGCTTCTACTTGGTCAATTTAAACGTTAGAGGGGAGACCTGATCTTCGCGGGTGTACTAAGCCCGATTAATTGTGGTCATACCATCCAAAAGCTGGGCTGCTATAATGTAAGGTTGTTGAATCAAACCTCCCGGAGAAAGTTGGTCAGCTACACTTTGTTCACCGAATCAAGGCTTTGGTAAAAATAATGCAACAAAACGTTGTCGGGCAAACCATGAGTTGGGCATTACTGCACCAACTTCTTGGATCGCAGCCAAGTCTCATGAATCGGCTCACCCTCCAAACGATTGAAGCTTTGGATGCTATCCCGAAGAGTCATCATCTTCGAAGGAGGGAAAAATCACACTAGGAATGCGGTGACAAGCTCTTCCTATGAAGTGATTGATTCCCGTGGCAATTCAGCCAACCACTTACAAGCTTCTCCCATTAAAGAAAATGGGAATAACCTCAATCGGACCGACTCTTGGGATATGTTCTTGAAGGAGAACGACCCGCAAACATCAACAAAGTTTCTAATATGCTCATGGGGATACTCATGAGCCACCCCACCAAACAACCCTTTCAATTGCAAGAGCTGTAACATGGTACTTGTAATATGGAACACATCGTTCCCTTCAGCCAGAGGCAAGCGAATGACACCAATTCCACCCATTATATGAGGGGTCATTGACATCGTTGAGATTACCAATGTCATCTTGGTGGCCCATTTGGCTACTATTGCTTCCGTTCACACTCATTTCCTCTGTTCAAAACAGCAACACACAAACCAAAACTGAAAGTAAGTAGATTCAACTATGACAAGAAAGAACAAAATTCAACTTGACTAAAGAATCTTAACCAACACCACTCCCCGGCAGCGGCGCCATTTTGATTAATGTTTCAAGGACACTTCATTCAATTCTAAGTGTTAACGATCGCTAGTCAGTATAATAACCCAACTAAATGAGTTGGGGTCGAATCCCATAGAGAGTGGTACGTGTTTAAGATTTAACAAGAAAGTACAAATATGCTCAAATCAGCCATATGAATAGACATTTACGAATAAAAACATAATTCAAATTAAGGGGTGACACGAATGTCAAATAACAGGGGTTTTTGGTTTTAATTATCAAATACATTAGCAGTAAATAATACGGAATAATAATAATGAGATGGGTTCTTGGGATGTGATTCGATTATAGGCTAATGTAGACAAATGGGTAATTGCAACTGTTAGGAAATAGATGTAAATTAATGAATACGCTAGACTATAGAGGAGATAAACTTTCTCTCGAACAATTTACCCCGAATCAAGTCAATTTCTCTCGAGCATCGACAAATATATAAAATAAGAACAACGTACGCTTTAGTCCATTCACTCTCTCGAGCTGAATGTGCGGAAAAAGGTTTAGGATTCACTCTCTCGAGCTAAACCCATGACAACCTAATACCCACATACCATCAATCAATAATCTTGGTTTCAGAATTAGCAACATTTAAACTAAGAATTAGCAATACCCATAAACTAAATCAGCCCATAATCATATAATCACACCCCAAGAATTGGGGTTTTAGCTAGACATCATAAAAAGATAAAAATCGTTACCAAATTGTGTTTCCATTGGCTGGGTACAATTAATTTCGTCTTTACAAAGGTCCAAATTGATGAATCTCAAAGACCCATTTCCAATTTCTCAAAAATGGAAAACTTCAAAGCTAAGGAAAACTTGTCTCTAAACTCAGAGTTCAAACTGAAAATTAATTCTAAAGATTGTTTAGAATAAAAATTGATTAAAGATAAGATACTAAACTAAATGTTCAAAAATGTATTTATAGTCGCCAAAAATATGCCGCGAAGGACCATTCGGCGCAGTAAGCCAGGATCACCGATTAACTTGGCGATCCGCCCTTTGGTCAATTTCATCGCCTTTTTACCTTGACCTTCAGCATTCCTCTAGGTCTGTAACTTCGGGCGATCTAATACTGCATCACGAAACCACTCAACGATTCGCCGACTGCTCTTTTCTCTCACCAACTTGATTTTCTCCTTTAGGGCTTGGCACACTGGAACTTTAGGCGGTCAAATGGCCACTTGGCGACTCACCTAATGGACTTGGCGATCACCAGACTCTCTTTTCTTCCTTCTTTCAGCTCGCTTGGTTTCTTTTTGCAAATTAGTGTCCATGCTTTGTTCCTCAATCGAAATACCTGGAAATCAAGGATTTTACATCAGTTATTGGCACCAAATAAGCATTTGAGGACACTAAATCTATCCAAATAAAGCCTAAATGACTCGAAATCTTGGACTCATCAACCTATATCTGCATCATGAAACAATGCAGGCCAATGGCTCAGTACGTGGAATTTATAAGCATGCAAGATGAATTCTAAAGCATAAACATAAGCTTGAACTGATGGAATAAAAACATACTTACCTCTTCTCAACTCACTCAACTCAAAGAAACATAGTTCAATTCAACTCAGAGAAAATAGAGCTCAACTGAATAATACGACACTCAACTCTGGGTACTCAAACTCTGGATACTCAACACTGGATACTCAACTCAATATAAAGCAACAATAGGAGATGCAATATATGGAAATCTTTTAAAATAGTAGAAAACAACTCAATGTATTTAAGAATACAATATACTCAGTTTGTATTCATGGATACAAAATAAACTCTGTTTGTATATGAAAATACAAAATAAACTCTGTGTATATAAGAACACAAAATATCTTTGTGGGAGTTTCTCTAACTGACAACCATCACTATGAGTTATGTGATGATACAACGTCTTGCCTCACGCTGTCAGGGCCGTCCTATACCTTGTTGGGGGTATAAAACCTAACTACTAAGTGGATCCACTAGCCTATGCTAAAAGCATTAAGGAATCATCTAAAAAGTATGACCCTTTTCTACCCATGCTGGCTATATGGTTTATGGAGACTTTGAATTATCTGAACTCAAACTCTTCCCCATATCGGTGCTCAATACTACTCCCAAAATATAACTAGCTCATATGTTTAAAAACACAACTCTTTGCCGTGGTTTGAGATTGTTACTCAAAATCTATCTCTTAAAAGAGATGGTTCTCTGAACTGCTCATGAAAACTCTTTTGGAAATCAGTGTTTCCACTATACTTAAATGTAAAAACATTTACTCTTGGGATTACTTAGTTCCCATATATCAGTTTAAAGAAAAATGAAATCAGCTCTACTTTTCCTCAAACTCATATGCTCAAGTCTTAAAACAAATTTAAAAAGGTTTGCAAAAGACTTCTTAAAATAGGGTTCATTCCGAATTATGGACGTGAACGACTCAATTCAAGATTTTCAATAACGATACATAGAACTCAAGAACTTCAAGGATACTACTCATCTAAAAAATGTTCAACTCATAGGGTTCATGCAGAATTATGGGCATGAACAACTCAACTCAATGACTTCATGGGAAATATATATAATAGTTCCATGATTAGGGATATAATCTCAAAAGGGTTAGGAACTTAATACTCAAGACTTAGAACTTGAAAAGACTACTCCTCTGAAAGATGCTCAATCTATGAAGTTTATGTGGAATTTTATGGGCATGAACGACTCGACTCGGGGGTCTACATAACAATATGTAACTCATGTATATGACTCTTCTCATTCTCATACTTACTTCCTCAAAACTTAGCTCATATCAATAGTTGATCTCGCAAGATTCACAATTGAACTCAAAGGCTTTCTTGAACTCTACTCTTAACTCTCTCTTGAATTTAAATTATGAATTCAAGAGTTATGATTTGTGTTATGAAGGATCTCGTGATGATAATGTAGACTCATGAATACACTCTCCTCATTCTCATACTCACTTGCTTGAGTCTTGAAACAAGTTATTTGAAATTGTAAAAGACTCCTCAAAAAATTCAAAGGAACTTTCTCAAAATGTTTGAAAGAACTCTCAAGACGTAACTCTTAGCTCTACCTTGAATTTAAATTATGAATTCAAGGTTACGATTTGTGATAGGAAAGATATCGTGATGATTAAAAGTGTTTTAGATAGTTAATCATGAGAAACGGTTGAAAAACTTTGCCTGGGAAGCAAGTCCGCGACGCGGAGATGAATTATAATGTTTGGTCAAAATAACTTTTGAAATAGTGGAGTCCACGTTCTCTCCGCGATGCAGAGCGAAAAAATTTCACTCTTGAGGAACAGGTCCGCGACGCTGATTTGATACCTGTTTTCTGTCTGACTTTTTCTTCCTTGTTTTCTAACTCCAATTCGCCTAGATTCGATTCTTTTTCTCAATTTCTCTTTAGATTCAGATACCCAACACATGTACATAAGAATCTACTCATAAACGACTCAAAAATTGACACGATTTCCTTAAGAACTCAACAATCCCATCCTTACTCAAGAACGAAAGCCAATTTCAAGAACACAATTTAAGATCATCAAACTTTCAAATTTCTATAACGAATTTCGCTGAAGTAAATATGATTGGCGCGTGGGTGAACGAACCCAACACTATGTGAACTTACATACCTCTTAGGGATAAACCCATGGCGAAAATCCACAACAAAACTCGAGAACCTCAATGAACGCCTTGATCCTTTCTCCTCTTTTCTCCTCTTTTTTCTTCTTGAACTTTCAACTAAAACTCTAAGCATATATTAGGATTATAAAACTGAACCCAATCAAATTAGACCCCTAAAACCTTACTAAAAATGAATTAAATCTGATTGGGTAAGGAAAAGACCAAAATACCCCTTACTATTTTTGGGTAACTTTCTATATTTAGACAACTTGACTTGAAACGGGCATATCTCCCTCATACATGCTCAAAATTTAGCAAACTCGGTGGTGTTGGAAAGATAATTCAAAGAATTTTCATTTGATATCTTATGGGCCACCTAACTCATCCTGTATTGAAAGTTATGGTTGTTTGAAGTTGACCCAAAACTTAAAAGGAACTTAGGAATGACTTGAATGAACTCTCTTTAGTTCTTCTTGGAACTCAAGGTGCTACATCTAGTGACCTTAAGACTCAAGAAATATTAAATTCCTCGATAAAATGCTACTCACAGCGAAGGATGGTTCGAGTCTCAGTTCGAAAAAATTTCTAGCGTGTAATAGAAATCTTGTCACATAGACTAAAGCACTTAAGCGATGTCCACAGTCACTTTTTTCTTTCTTCAATTTCTTGTCAAAGGAAGTGTGTATTGACCATGACCGATTCATTAAATCAGACATCTTTTTGAAATAGTTGTCGTGGACGTTATTAACATCTCCAACATGAGTTCTAAATCTTTCAAAGCCTTGTCCCAATTTTTAAAACTATTCATTGTAAAAGCAACATCACTCATATTTCCACGACTTTCACATTCATTTTTATATAAATAGAAACACAAAAAAAAAATGCAACATCTTTTGTCATGGTGTACTCTAATCACACACGACCTTTAAATTAGTTAGGGCAAAATTGACACATTTTTTTACCAATTTGAGTTTTAGAAAATTCATGTTCTTTTGATTGACAAGGCTTTTTGAGGATATAATATCTTCTAATATCATCACGTATATTAGGATTATATCTTGCAATGAGCTTTTTAATTCTTGGATCGGCTGCAAGAAAGTCTTTATTAATATCTGGAATAAATGTTTTTCTTTGAATTTCTGGAGCTACGGATGAGCCGATAGATGGATGAGTAGAACTAGAACTTGAATGCCCAATTTTTGATCTTGTGACGTATCTATCCATCTCAATTCACTAGATAAATTCATACAAAACAAAATTCAATTCTAATTAATTTTATCCTAAATTCAATTCACATAGTTTAATCAATTCTTGTAGAAACCCATGGCCATCAACAATCAATCTAAACAATAAATTTCTGATGTAAATTGTAATGAGTCAATGAGCACAAATCCTTCAATCACACAATTTGTATTTATACCACAATTTAATTTTCAAATTAAATAAGTTGGTAATAAAGAAAATTGTATCTTATCTAAAAAGTATTGAAGGACTCGAAATAAAAAAAATTAAATCATAAATCACCAAGTGCTTGATATTTTAAATCTATTGATCAAGTAAAAAAATAATCTTGAATCTAATTTTTAGAATATTAGAAATAAGCGGAAGTTCTATAAAAAATTCAATATCTAACTTTAATCAAATCACCAAATCTTTTTGCCTTACTTTTCTGTTTTGATTTTGTGAAGAAAAAACTTGATGGCCTTTCTTTGAGACAAGAAGAAGAAGGATTTTAATAAATTTTTTTGACTAGTGGGAGAAGTGAAAAGTCAAGTTAAAGTAGAAATTTGAAAAGGAAAGAAGACAAATTTTTTTCTTAAAAATGGAATGAGTTATTTTTTGGAAAAGTTGAAGGAAGTATGGAAGTCAGAAAAAGGAAAAGTGAATAAAAAAAGTAAAAGTCTAAAATCAATAATATAAAATTGGGACTAAAAATATGTGTATTTTATGGGAAAGTTGGACTGCTAGCGAGATTCGATCCCTCAACCTAGTAGGCCCCATATGAGAAACTTTAAGTTCCACCCCAGAACAAAGCACCAATCAGTGTTTTTGTTCAATGGGTGCTAATATTTATTGTATATTAATTTTTGCAAATTTTCTATACAAATATATGAAAAATTTATCGGGGTTAATGGGTGCTCGAGCACCCGACACGCTCTACATAGATCCGCCTTTGTTCATATCTATAGTTTCATTTTTCATGCTAAAAGTTTGTATATCTCGCTGATTTTTTTAAAAATTATACAAATTCGAATTTAAAATAAATGAAAAAAATGGACGATAATTTTGGTTATGAAAATGGAAAACAATCCCATAAATTAAAATAATTATATTTAATTAGAACTTCTTATCTAAAATGACTTTTTCATCATGAAGAACACAATAATCACTGATTTTCAGAGATCGAGAAAACTTCATTAATACAAATGATCCTCAATCAACTCTTTGCTAATTATATAATAACATGTAAATTATTGTAGCAATTTAGACCATTATTTTGAATTTTAGAAATAGATTCAACTCAAAATTCAGGTAAAATATTTTAGCAAAAATCATGTTTGGAGATCATGTTTTGTTTGAATTGTATATTATTAGTATATTTTGATGTTTTGTATTGATTTGTATGTGTATTTATTGAAAACATGATTTATGATTGAATAATTGTTTCAAATTTTATTTGAATGGATCGTATTAATGAATTTCCTTTTTAATTGATGTTGTTATCAATTTTAGATCTAGTATCACAGTATGTATACATATGCATGAATCGTATATATATCTAAACACAAATTTTCATTCGTATATAGATTAGTTGTATGTGCTTGTTGATACGCCAAAATTTACACTTCAATTAAGGAGCATAAAATGGTTGTTGTTAAATATAGAACTCAACTAGGTTGAGGTCGAATCCCACAGGAAATAAGGTGAGAACTAAGCCGTATATTGTTATTTAACTATTAGGTACTTATTTTCAAAATAAAATGAAAAATGGGGGGAGTCTTTGGGAAGTGTTTGCAAATCCATTCGTAACAAGAAAAGTACAACAATAACACTTGATTTAGGATGATTATAGAGAATTAACCAGGATTGTGTTCACCAAGACTTCTTGACCATTCGTCGGGTAAATTATAGAACTAGACTCCACATTATTTAATATACCAGTTTATCAACTACAACTACAATTCATGATTTCTCAACCACATCAAATGTATGTCACTTGCATTCTTCCGTACTATAAGTGTTTATCTCAGCTCAATGATAATAACTCAAGTAGTTAGTCTTGCTACAACATTACTATTAGAGGGGTTCTAATTCCCAAATTTTGTCATTAACTTTTTCCCCAGTCGTCATGGATCCCACAACCCTTGGTTGTGGAATTTATCCACTCATACTTAATGAAATAAAATTGATAATTGCAGTCGTTTGAGAAATAGAGATTTACAAAAGATGCAAACAACCAATAATAGATTTCAATAAACTATGAAATTCTCCTTCAAAACTTAGCCAAAAGAAAACGTCTTCTTCGATAAAAAATTGATACTGTAATAAAACCTTACAAAAAGTAATTATAGTTCCCAAAAATTCAAATTTAAAAACAGAAAGTGCAATTCCCAATGCGCGTCTGATGATGGTCCTGACAACCCATCATAAGAGTGATGGTCCGTTGGAATGGCTGTCAAGAGCTTCAGAAACATGCGCCTAACTTCTGTCGATGCGACGCTAGTGATGAAGCTCGTTATCTGTCATCGTCATAGTCGCCTTATACACTTGAGCTTCCTACACATGTGACGGATTAGCTGACGGTCTGTTGCAGGTCTGACAGTCCGTTTGTGCTGCCGTCATGGATGTTTTTTCGACACTTAGCTCCATTTCACTTCTTTTCTGTCTTGGCACATTTTCTAACTTATATAGTATTAAAATATCAAAATGATACTGTTATTACTTAAGAACACGCAAATATCCTTAGTAAAAACATCAGATGTTTTATCAAATACCGGCATATCAACACCCTCAACTTAGCATATTTGCTTGTCCTCAAGCAACACACAAACACAAGGACTATCAACAGTCTCAATAGTGTATTCATACATGCACTTGTGTATCAATTAATGTTTCAACTCAAAAGGATCTAGGAATGACATCTGGGTATCAATAAGCAACTTAGCACACATGCTTAACAATGAGTTTTTAACAGTGCATTACTAAAACCCTTACCATAAAGAAATCCCTATCATTCTCATGACAAGATCTTATTTGCCAGGGATAAAATAAACATTCATGCTCATAAACAAATTCAAGCAATGCACACACAATCCATAGGCTTGCCTTTATTAGTTTCGCCTTGACTTTAGAAACAACTGGACTAGGATCACAATAGGACTTTTTGGCTTGTACCGTAGGTTTAAGCTAAAGGTGGGATTAGTTTTGGGAGTAGTGACTATTCCCTCCTTGGTACCGACTTTGATTTTTTTTCTTCTAACCATCCTTATTTCTCCCCCTTTTGTGTCAAATAGTTTTTCAATCCCTTGAAGGTGTCTCATATATATATATAAATTTTTCTTATAAGCCACATCTTCTAGATTCTGCATGGTACTTTGCCCGTCTTTATTCATACCCTATTCTTTTATATCAATTAACAATAACCATCCTCAACTTAGGAATTTTGCCTAAGCTAAGGTACACGATGTCCAAGGAGGGACCATGGCCAAAGAAGAGGTTTTAAAAGTTAACACGGAAGCTAAAAGGCTAGCAACAAATAGGTTATCATTCAGGCTCAAACTTTGGGATCAACAGGGTTCTTATTTTCATTTGGTCGGTCTTACACACAGAGTGGGCTAATTTAAACAATGGCCTATGATCCTTTACTAACCCAATGTCTTTAAATCAGTGGAACATAAACCAGACAAGTTCTAGATGCATATACTAGGCAAGAATAGAATACAAATACTCACAATCACACATGGCCTGATATCCACTATCAACTTCCAATTGCCAAATTTTATACATAATGCATTAATTTAAGTTTGTTTCATTAATACTCGACAAATGTCATACCAAGATCCTAAAAAGTCAACAACAATATCATCAACACATTTGAATGCTTATAACCATAACTGTTGCAAACTTATTTGTGCAAGACTGACTTGATACATCATATCTCACTTATATACAAAAGATTCTTTGACAATTCTAAACATGCTGGTTCTACTAGATAGCACCTAAAAGAGAAAAGAATCACGATAACAAAAACCTCTAAACAATGATACATCTCCATAAAAGTTTATGCATTGCCCTCAATGCATCAAATATGAAAATCAGTGATCATAGAGCTGGGGTTATCGTTGATGCTCTAACCATTAGAGTCCGGAACTGATGGTAGGGCAGAGTCCTCTACTGTCTCTATTGCATCAGTAGTGTCTGGTGTGATCAGTAGGAGGTCAACAAAGATGTCTTCAGTCAAAGGATGTGAGGTATTACAAGAATGCCCCATTAAGATGACCTATAAGATCATCAAGCATAAACTCTGCATGAAAAATCAATTATCGTATCGCAACAGTTGTATATTGCCATAATTCATTTTCCTCTTTTTACGCTTCTCCTGATATCATCTTGCTTCCTTTTATCCTATCTCTATTGTCCTTTTGTGTGTTGATCTAGGGGATGCTCTAAATAATTCAGAGAATGACTCTTTCTTTTCGAACTCCTTAATCTTCGGGGTCGGGACTTGCGTAACAGGTTGCCCTTACAACATAGCAACATCCGCTCTAATCGGTGCAAGCTCTGTAACCAAGTAGCCAAATCTGGAATTAAAAGCTCTCGCAAGTGGTCATTCATTCGGGCTCTATTGCATCCATTTGGGTATGCACATTTGCATATGGCTACAAGGTCGTGGCAATCGCCCTATCAATAAATGGGCCAGGTTTCTCCGCCAGTAGTTTCAGTTGCTTCTCATGCTTGTTTATCCGCTTTTCTAGTCTTGCAAAGTTTGAATGCATGAAAGAATAAGGTGATACATGCATCAAAGATTAAGTAGTGTCAGTAGCCTTACCCTGTGGTGCTGGAGTGTCTGAGGCGGACTGCGTATGGCTGGGCATAACAGTGCTAGTGTCTCGTCTATCTGTAGGTACTGGCACAATCCTAGGACTCTTTTTCGGCCAAAATATCGGGGTCTGAGCTCTGTATTCTCAACTCAAGTCTGGAGTCATCTTTCATCTTTTCAAGATCAAACTTCTTTGTCGCATTCTTCTTTTCGTCAACTCCAACAAGAATAGGCACCTTTGCCACTTTGCATAACCCCGTGATCAAGTAGGGGAAAAACAAATATGTGGATGGCCTTGAAACCCATTCTAGATCTCATTAGCAATAACGCGGCCAAAATAAATATGGAAATTTCACATCAATGCCGCTACCAATACCACCTTGTCTTCAACAAGAGTATTGTCACCCCCAATAGGTAATAATTTGTGACAGACTACCCCATACCAAAACTTAGTAGGAAATGTCAAGAATGACTTCTAAATACATTCTCTGGTCTGTGTTAACCATAGAGGTTGACCATCTATCATGACCTGTTCAAACCAAGGATGCTAGTGTAGTCTCTCTTGCATACTGTGATCAAATTTCGTTGTCCATCTAGGAGCAATGTATTCTGGGCCAAACAAAAATTGATTTATGGTCGTAGTTTGCATAGAATTCTCACACTATATCTGGATAATAGTCCCGTAGCTCCTTTTACATCCAATCGAGCTTATATTTAATAAAATGTCGCTCCATCTCAGGGTACTCGGGTAGATCTGATGCAATGACTCTTATCTCCTCCACTATGCTTCTCTTATTGTTTCCACGAGCATTAACTGTCAGACCCTTATTGTAATGCTTTTGTGCCCGCAGAACTCTCTATCTCATGCCATCTTTAAAGCCGACATTCTTAGTTTTTATTGACCCACCATGAACCAGTTTTGGGGTGTCAATTAGTGCGTCATCAGTAAGTGGTGTCGGTGCCTTAGGTGATTTCTCAAATGAGTCAAAGCTGGAGCCAGTATGTAATTTATTCCCCTCTTCAAAATAGGGGAATCTTCTTGCTCCCATGCTACATCTCGGATCCTGGGTCGAGGTGGAGCTGGGTTGTCTTACTTAGACGGCTCATCTTGAAGCTGACATGTTGGTCTCCTTTGAGCACCCTCTCAAGTTGTGTTCAATTGTTGAGGCAGCAGTACCTCCGGGGAAATATGTTAGTACATAATGACATAGAATCACAAAGCACAAATTACATATATGTATCATGCTAACATCATAATTATGTGGTTGACGAAACGTCAAGGATGTGACAGTCCATTAGAACCTTTCATCAAATATTATTGAAATGGGTCATTTTAAATTGAACAGTTGACGATTAGGGTTGGCGGATTGTCATGATTGTGACGGTCCGTCAGTACCTGACACCATGTTTTAGTGAAAATCTATTTATGTCTACATAACTAACGGTTAAGTTAACATAAAGTCAAACTTGTCACGGGTCGTCACTTGTTCGGTCAACTCACGCTTAGTTATAGTATTGTAAAATTTGCTTGTGATGATGCCTTTGACAAGTCGTCACTAAGGTGACGGCACGTTAAACACATCATCACAAACCATATTTATTCTTATTGTTGGTATTTTGCTACATTATTTAAGTTAGAACTACATACGAAATGTACGTCTCATAACGTACCGAAACACCCATAATTATTTAGCACATTTGTTGGTTATCTCGACTTCACCCTCATAAAACCAAATTCTGCACTAGCGGATACTCAAAATTCCCATTTGCGTCATGATAATAATAATACAACACTGATGATTTCCCTTAAGAATGTCGTCACTCAATCTATTATTGGGAATCGTCAGGTATCCCTAAAAACAAAGCAAATCTTTTTATATTTATCATGATATATAATGTTTTATATATATATATATATATAGTTATGTACAAGTGTTACATCATGTAACACCCCGTAGCTTAGTAGGTTAATTAGGGCTAAGTGAGAAGGCAACAAGTCAAGGGCAAGGGGCAAATGCTAAGGGAAAGGGGCCAAGGGTGCCCCATTTTCCCAAGGCACTGCCCATGACCATGTGAGTCTTCACGACTCGTGGTGGCCACCACACCCCGTGGTGACACCCGTAGTGGTGAGGCAGTGGCCTCCTCGAGGCTGCCCAACTTGACCTCTTCTACACGAGACACTTCACAGCTCGTGAAGGCCTTGACGGGCCGTGGGAGGGGTCATGAGGTTGGCTTAGTTTTTAGGGGTTAAGGGGAAGGTTTCCTAGATACTGGATCATGACCACGAGAGACACCATGGCTCGTGGCAGGCACCACGGCCCATGGAGCCTCACGTGAAGGGCTTTTTACTAGACCTAGAGTTTAGGGTCCATTTCAGATGTTTATATCTCTTAGCTCAAAACATTAGGTGGACCATTACTTATAAAATTAAAGGTCTCTGAGTCCTCTTTCCAATGCTACTGAGTTTGCCCAATTCCCATCTCGGAGTAAAAAGTTTTCCCTGAAATAGTGAAGCACTGTTAGGAGGAAATTCTTCACGACCCGTTTGATGGGCCGTGGTGATGATGACGACCCGTAAAGGCCTCTTTCATGCAATTTTGGCAGTTTCCAGTAAGGGGAGTTTTTGGGTCTTTTCCCAATTATTTTTACTCAAAGCTATGTCATATTTCCCAAGCCCAGGACCTCTATGTAAGTCATTTTTACCCCAAAACTCACCCAATTAAGTCATTTATTCCAACACCCAAATAATTCCCAAAGTTCATCCTCTCTAAAAATTCTCTCTCTAGAAAACTCAAAGAAGAAGAAGAAGAAGAAGAAGAAGAAGAAGAAGAAGAAGAAGAAGAGGGTCAAGCTAGGTCAAGTCAAGACTCCATTGTTTCAAGCTTGCTAGGCTTTATAATCAAGGTATGATGGCTTATTAATTTATGGATTTCTTTCATCCATGAAGCCCCCATGTTTCCCCCAATTGTGAAGATGAACCCCCAATTTTAGTTAGGGTTTCTTCCTACATTGTGGGTATTGTTGTATGTTGATCCAATTGAGTGGATAATGGTTGTTTATGATTGAATTAGTACTATATCATGTGTTTAAGATTAAATTACATGTTTACATGCCTAATCCATGTCTACAGAGATGAAATTGAATTAAGTGGGTTTTATGCCATGAAAGGGGAAATTAAAGATTTAGAAGTAATCTTCTAGAATTAATGAACTATATTGTAGACCTCTTCATAGTTAAGCATATAGACATGAATGGAATGTGATTAATTTATGTATGATGAACCATGGTTAGTAGAGATAGAGATTGGGGGTAAAATGATGAAGTATGACTAGATTGCTTAAGATTGAAGCACATAGATGTGAATTGAATGAAATCAAGTATATGTACATGAATTATGACTTGTAAGCTATGATGATTAGAATTGTCTTCAGACTAAGGAATGTATGGTAGGTCTTTATCCATGGATATAATTCATCCATGGAGTCCCTTCAAAATCCCAATTTCAAAGATAGGAATCCCTAAAAGTTAGGGTTTGATTCCAAAGTCACAGATTCCTTTCAAAAACTATTCTAATGCTTGAATTACTTTATATCACGATTGAATTGATGATTTATTATGGTTTTTATGTTGAAATCCCCAAGAACTCATGAAATCCCTATATTTCCCAATTATGATATTGTAATGTGGGTTTGTGGATGAAAGCAGGTTATTATGAGATTATGCTTGTAGTAGTTGGGTTATTTGAATTATGTTATTATCCATGTCTAATGTAGTGAATTCTAGCTGTGTTGATTCAATATGATCTTTGATCCTTGAAAGGCAAGTTATGATATTATGCATGAATTATGAAGTTTAGTATATACTTTAAGAACACTTTGAGAGTAAAGTGATTATTATTATGATCTTGTTGTGTGTTGTTGAAAGGATATTCTCATTTACACACCTATGTATGCATATGATATGATGTGAAAGGTTTTCTCACTATATTATGATTCTAAGGTTGAAAGGCTTTCTCACCTATTGAATCTATATGAAGACATGGACGGTGAAAGGTTATTCTCACGCATGATATAATGAGCTATCTTATGAATTATGTTAGATTGAGTGTCAAGACATTCTTCCATGAATATGAACTTAAGTCAAGACTTAATATGAACTCCGTGGGAATTAATGCTTAGCACCGAGTGGATATTGAATATGAGATGAAAGCTCTCCTGCTAGTAGAGGCCAGGTTTCTAGAAGAGGTATCATGAGATGGAAGCTCTCCCGTTAGTAGAGGCCGAGTTTCTAGTAGCAATCTCCTTATCCCATAAACTTCGTGCCCCTATAGGTTACTTAGCTATTGGATCCACCTAAGCTATGAGTATGGTTCTACCTTAGGCAAGTAGGACAACCCCTTTTTGGTGTGGGGTACACAACAGATTCCATGGTAAGCTCACATGGTCTATGTCGGTTAAGGCTTATTCCCACAACAAGAATATGAATTATGAACTATGGTTACTTAAGAAGCTTTATTTAGCATGGGTGGGATTATGGGGTCTTATTCGTGCATTGCACAAGTATGCTTTGAGGGTAATTTTGGTTTGTCCCTCTTATGTTATGATGATCTATGTAATGAATATGCTTATGACTATGTTGTTAAGTATTGTCAGTATGTTTTGATATGAGGACTACTTGTATGATGTATGCTTAACTTGGATCGTTCCTATAAGTTTCTTTCCTTAATATGATTGACTAAAGGTGAATGTTCCCTTGTTTATGAGAACTAAGCTAAGGATGAGATCAAAATATGATAAATATAAATAAGGGCCTAAAGTGATTCGCTTAGCATGGGTGGGATTATGGGGTCTTATCCATGCATTGCACAAGCTTGCCTTGAGGTGACTTATGAAGTGTTTCTCTTATGTTATGTTAAACTAGATACATTGATTATGCCTATGACTATGTTGTTATTTCTTATGCTTATAACCTGTGTCTTATGATGATGTCTCTTACGCTTATGACTTATGTTATTGTCTCTTATGATTTTGGTATATGTCTTATGTTGACTAATGTCTCTATTATGCTTATGTTGATGATTTATGCTAGCCATTATATTTAGTACATTATTGTACTAACGCATACTTTTGCCTACATTCTTATCAAATGTAGGGTCGGTGATATTGACTTCCATTCTCGTGGCTAGGTTCATAGTAGATCAAGAAGAGAAGTTTTGGTGAGTCCTCATAGCATCGAGGACTTGATCACCTTTTCCTTTTTATATCTTTATTTCAAATTAGAAATTTTTTATGGGCTGTGTCCCCAACTCTTTTCAAGTATTAAATGGTTTGATACAAGCGTAATATACTTTCGCTTCGTTTTATGAAACCTTGATTGTATTGAAAAATGTTTTAAATTTCTGTACTTTTATATTATCTTATGTTGTGACATGCTAAGTGGTAATATAGCCCTTTCGGGGTTCTATGTGCCATGCTACATCTAGGGGGTACCCCTGGGTCGTGACAAACTTGGTAATCAGAGCACAAAGTTTAGAATGGTTCTAGGATGTCTCAAACCACATCTAGTAGAGTCTTGTTCATAAATGTGAAGCGCACCATATTTATGAATAAGAGGCTATTGGATGTTTAGGAAACTTCACTTTTTCATTCTCTAAGTCTTGCCATAGAGTTTAACTCTATTAGGTATTTCTCCTAATCTGTGCCCGATGGTTTTCAGGATATGACCACTACAAGGGCTAATGTTAGAAGGAATGAGGAAGACAATGTGGATCAATAAGTTCCTCCTCAAGATCCAATTGACCATTTGGAAGAGAAAGTAACAAATGAGAAGTTTAGGTTTGGTTTTCAAATGTTGGCTCAGGCTGGGATAGAAACTTTGGAATTTTATGGGTCAAAAATAGAGGAAGATCCTTAAGAGTTTATAGATGATGTCTCTAAGGTGTTGGACTTTGTGGGAGTGACTCCGGTAGAGAAGGCGGAGTTGGCTTCTTACCAATTCAAAGGGGTTGCGCAAGTTTGGTTTAGTCAATGGAAAAAGGCTAGAACGGTAGTAATGAGTCCCATAGAGTGGGAAAGGTTCAAAAGTGATTTTCTAGATAGGTTCTTCCCTCTAGAGATGAGAGACGCTTTAGCGCTTGAGTTCAATAACCTTAGGCAAGGTAATATGAGTGTTAGGGAATATGCATTGAGGTTCACCCAATTGTATATGTATGCTCCATCTTTTGTGGCTGACTCTAGGTCGAGGATGAGTAAGTTTATGTCGGGACTGTTCGATTTAGTAGTGAAAGAATGTCGTACCGCTATGCTCATTGGTGACATGAATATTGCTCATCTTATGATCCTTGCACAATAAATTGAGGAGGGAAACTAAAAGGGTGGAGCTAGAGAGAAAAAAAGGTCTAGAAATGATGATGGTGATTCCTCTCTTGAAGGGTTCGATGGACATGTTCATCCTAGATTTCAACAAAAAGTTCTTCGGACAAGGTCCTTCTAGGATTTCCCCAAGATTTAACCAAGAGAGGGTGTGTAACCCTAAGTATTAAAGAGGGAGTAATAGAAAATCTTTGTTGCCTAAGCCTACTTGTACTAGGTGTGGAAGGAAGCACTATGGTAGATGCCTAGCCGTCATGGAGGGTTGTTATGGTTGTGGTAGGAGTGGGCACAAAATGAGAGATTTCCCGATACTTATGGCTAGAGGAAGAGAGAGTAAGCAAGTTGCTCCTAGTGATTTGGGTATGGGTGCCCCAAATAAAATTAGGTTCTATGCTCTCCAAGCTAGAGGTGAACAAGAGTGTCCTCTGAATGTTGCTCCCGGTATGTGTTTTATGCTTATTTAGATTCCGGTGTTTCTTGTATTTTGTGACTTGATAGACTTTGATGTTATATTTGGTTAAAATGGGTTGCATTATGGTTAAGTGTATTTGATGGTAGAACTCGATTTAGTCATAATGAGTTTTGGGGTATGTGGATAGATTTGATGAATAGGGTGTTTAAGTAATGCTTAGATGTGTTGAGTGAGTAGACTCCTTTAAAAAGGGTAGAAGTGTAATTCACCATAGTTTAGAATCATCTTGTGTGATGGATGTGAAAGCTTAGTGATGACTTGCTCCGACCCTAGAATTGAAAGAAATAATGGTTAGAAGAGTCCGTATAGGCTTACTCCCAAAGGGGAAATGATGTGCTTAGATAGCAAGGTCGTTAGGTGTTCTAGATGTTCATGATTTGGGTTGGTTTGAAATTCTCACCTTGAGAGGTGTAGTGAGTTTGGGAAGTTTAGTCCCGGTTTTGTAGGCTCATAAGAGATCTTGAGTGGAGTTGGTAAGGTTGCTTGTGAACTAGAGTTGCTTAATGAGTGGCACCAGTGTACCCGGTTTTCCATGTCTTTTCGATATAAGAGGGTGTTGGAGATCCGACATTCATAGATCCCTTAGAAGAGTTGAGAGCTAATGAGAATCTCCCTAATTTAGAAGTACCGATTGAGATCTTAGACCGACAAGTTAAGAAATAGAAGAACAAGGAAGTTGCTTCCATGAAAGAGTTAAGGAGTGACCTTTTTGTGATGGTTTTAGTTGAGGGTGCTACTTGGGAGGCCAAGGGCCAATAAGATGTCCTGTTATCCTCATTTCTTTCCTTCTACTCCTACTCTAGCTTGAAACAAATAGTTCCTGTTGAGTTTTCTTGTTTTGGGAGTCATGTGTGTGATATGTGTTTTTTTTTACATGAATTCCTTATATTATGCAGGTTCTTGAGAAATTCATGTATAGTAAAAAAATGAGTTTTTATGATTAATTTTACTCATGTTATGTGCATTGAGTAAGAGTTGCCTATATGCTTCATGAGATGAATTGTTGAACATGTTTTAATTGTGCTTTTTGAGGGTAAAATTGCATAAAGGCTCCATAAGATTTTGTTGAGCATGCTTTTAGCTTGGAGAAGGTAATTCCTCATGAGAACATGAGAAATGTTGAAATTTCATGCATAATGGGTTGTTAGATGTAGTTCCTACTTCCTTGTGATGCATTGAATATGTTTGAGATAGAGTTGATGTTTCCTCGTTTTGTGCATTGTTATGATGTTGCATGCATGATGGGCTGCTAGTCTTGAGTCTTTACTTCCGTAAGGTGTCTAAATCGTCATTCGAGGACGAATATCCCCAAGGGGGAGATATTGTAACACCCCGTAGCTTAGTAGGTTAATTAGGGCTAAGTGAGAAGGCAACAAGTCAAGGGCAAGGGGCAAGAGCCAAGGGAAAGGGGCCAAGGGTGCCCCATCTTCCCAAGGCACTGCCCCTGACCATGTGAGCCTTCACGGCTCGTGGTGGCCACCAGGCCCTGTGGTGCCACCCATGGTGGTGAGGCAGTAGCCACCTTGAGGCTGCCCAAATTGATCTCCTCCACACGAGCCACTTCACGGATCATGAATGTCTTGACAGGCTATTGGAGGGGTTGTGAGGTTGGCTTAGTTTTTAGGGGTTAAGGGGAAAGTTTCCTAGCTACTGGATCATGACCACAAGAGACACCACAACTCGTGGTAGGAACGACAGCTCATGGAGCCTCACGTGAAGGGTTTTTTACGAGACCTAGAGTTTAGGGTCAACTTCAAATGATCATATCTCTTAGCTCAAAACGAATTAAGTGGGTCATGACCTATAAAATGTTAACATCATTCACCGTAGCTAAAGTGATCTAAAAAGCTACCACAATGGCTAACTGATGCGCCTAACGGTAACTTTAGGGAAAAATCAGTCTTGCTGGAATGGCCAAAAGGGGCTACTCAGGCTGCCAAATTTGGGCCAAAAGCTACGCAAGGAAGAGGACAGTAACACCCAACAAGAATCCCAACAAAACACCTCCCATAGTTCTTCGAATCTGCATTTGAATGAAGTGATGAATGGTGCAATTTCGAAAAGAGAGCTGGACGGGTTACAAAAAAATATTTCTCTAGATTACAATAGAGGAATTCGAGAAAATGTGGCAGTCAATCCTGAAAATACTAGAAATAATCTTACTCCATTTCAATTTTCAAAGAGTTCCACTGTACCAATTGGTGAATCTCACATCGCGACTTCTTCACGAATTTTCTCTTAATTGCCAGAACGGTGCCTTCAAAATTGAGATAGCTCTGAGCAATTTCGAGCAGATGCGATTTCTGGGGAATCTTCCCACACCTTAGTGAGCATACCACAACAATCTCGAGTAGTTTGGATGCTAGAGTCGCCGACGAGAAAATACAGGCCAAGGTCGCTGGAGCTTCGGCAAGGAAAGAACAATCCCAGGATGGAGCTTTTTCTAACTTCTTATTTGGGATGCGAGGGAATCAGTTTGTATCAAATTCAATGCCTATCCACCAAGACCGAAGGCAGGAACCTGAAAAGGAGCAAAGTAAGGACACCATAATCATGCATATCATACCTTGACCTCATCCATAGCAAACACTAAAAGATAAGGAAACATTTATGTTCATTAACTTGTAATAGGGAAAGCCACTCATAGCAACAATCCATATCATACATGCATAAATTCATATAGCTTCATAGCATAAGAGAACCACACCTTAACCCCTTTCAAAGCCTACTTGTGCAATGCATGAATGAAGTCCCATACCCCCATTCATACTAAGTAGAGCTCCTTAAGAAGTCATAAGTATAGTTCATGTTCATATTCTTGTCATAATTTATATTCTTGTCATGTAGGGAAATAGCCTTAATCTACATAGACCATGTGAGCTACATGGAATCTGGTGTACTGCCCCACACTGAAAAGAGGTATCCTACTTGCCTAAGGTAAAACTAGTTTGTTATCTTAGGTGGATCCACTAGCTAAAGACCTACGTGGACACATAGTTACAGGATATTGAGATTGCTTCTAGAAACCTTTACTAACTGAGGTAAAAGGTTTCCATCTCATGAGATAACTATTTTTGGGAACCCGGACTAACTGGTGTAAAAGGAACCCATTTGGAAAGCCGGACTAACTGACGTAAAAGCTTTCATCTCATATTCATATCCACTCGGTGCTAAGCATAATTCCCTTTAAGTTTATGTTAAGTCTTAACTTAGGTTCATGTTTATCGAAGAATTACCTAGCACTTAAACCAACATGGTATCATGATAGCTCATAGATTCAATAGGTGAGAATAGCCTTTCAACCTTAGAATCATTAATGTGTGAGTAAACCTTTCACATCAAGTTCATGAGAATAGCCTTTCAATAAATACAACAAGATTATCAGTCATAAACATTTCATGCATATTCATGTGTAAGGGTATAGGCAGAATGATCTTTCAGCAATACGACAATTAGACCATAGCCATAGGATCTTCACTCCCTAAGTGAATGATAAAATCATGCACAATTCTCATAAACATGTACAATTCTCATAATTTTCCTTTCAAGGACCATGAATCACATTCAACCCAAACATCTAGAATTTCTACATTAGATATGGATAATATCATTATTCAATTAAGTCAATCAGTATAAGCATAATCTATTCACATGCTTCTACAATCAATCAACCCACATCATAAGATCACAATTTAGTAGTATGGGGAATTCATGGGTTCTTGGGAAGATTTCATCATAAATCAATAGTAAATAATCAATTCAATCATAATCCATCATAAATCAACCATTGAAAATGTTTTAGAAAGGAACCCATGACTTAGAGTGAAACCCCAACTTTTTGGGGAAATTGTAAGTTTTGAAATCTAGTTTTGAAGGGACTCTATGGGTGAAGGCTACCCATAGATGAAAAGCTACCATACCTTAGGATGATTCTTCAAATAATTTGAGGAAGAAGCATTGATTTCTTAAAATCCTAGCTCAAATTCTACTCTTCTTCTTCTTCTTCTTTGAGTTTTAGATAGAGAAATATTGTGAGGAAGATGAACTTTTTATTTTGATTTGGGTGTTTGTAAAGAATGACTTAGTCTTGGTGTATTTAGATTTAAAATAACTTATATAGTTGTATAAAAATAATACAAAATGACCCCACTTTGATAGGACTTAAAAAGTGAAGTCCCAAAAATGCCCCTCATTTAAGTGGGCTGCCAGGGACCACGATGGGCTCCACGAGCCGTGGTCCCATCCAATGGTCTTGAGGCAGTAGCTAAGAACTTGGTGCATAAAGTTCACAAGCCCAAGGCATTCCCACGAGGGGTTCCACGATGAATGGTGCAATTTCGGAAAGAGAGCTGGACGGGTTACACAAAAATATTTCTCTAGATTACAATAGAGGAATTCGAGTAAATGTGGAAGTCAATCCTGAATATACTAGAAATAATCTTACTCCATTTCAATTTTCAAAAAATTCCACCGTACCAATTAGTGAATCTCACATCGCGACTTCTTCACGAATCGCCTTTGAATTGCCAGAACGACGCCTTTAAAATCGAGATAGCTCAGAGCAATTTTGAGCAGATGCGACTTCTAGGGAATCTTCCCACACCTTGGCGATCATATCACACAATCTCAAGTAGTTTGGATGCTAGAGTCGTCGGTGAGAAAATACAGGCCAAAGTCGCTGGAGCTCAGGCAAGGAAAGAACAATCCCATGATGGAGCTTTTTCTAACTTCTTATTTAGGATGCGAGGGAATCAGTTTGTATCAACTCCAACGCCTATCCACCAAGACCGAAGGCAGGAACCTGAAAAGGAGCAAAGTAAGGATACCATAATCATGCATATCATACCTTGACCTCATCCATAGCAAACACTAATAGATAAGGAAACATTTATGTTCATTAACTTGTAACAAGGAAAGCCACTCATAGCAACAATCCATATCATACTTGCATAAATTCATATAGCTTCACAGCATAAGAGAACCACACCTTAACCCCTTTTAAAGCCTACTTGTGCAATGCATGAATGAAGTCCCATACCCCCACTCACACTAAGTAGAGCTCCTTAAGAAGTCATAAGTATAGTTCATGTTCATATTCTTGTCTTAATTCATATTCTTGTCATGTAGGGAAATAGCCTTAATCGACATAGACCATGTGAGCTACATGGAATCTGGTGTACTGCCCCACACTGAAAAGAGGTATCCTACTTGCCTAAGGCAGAACTAGTTCGTTAGCTTAGGTGGATCCACTAGTTAAAGACCTACGTGGACACATAGTTACAGGATAGTGAGATTGCTTCTAGAAACCTTTACTAACTGAGGTAAAAGGTTTCCATCTCATGAGATAACTATTTTTGGGAACCCGGACTAACTGGCGTAAAAGGAACCCATTTGGAAAGCCGAACTAACTGACGTAAAAGCTTTCATCTCATATTCATATCCACTCGGTGCTAAGCATAATTCCCTTTAAGTTCATGTTAATTCTTAACTTAGGTTCATGTTTATGGAAGAATTACCTAGCACTTAAACCAACATGGTATCATGATAGCTCATAGATTCAATAGGTGAAAATGGCCTTTCAACCTTAGAATCATTAATATGTGAGTAAACCTTTCATATTATGTTCATGAGAATAGCCTTTCAATAAACACATCAAGATTATCAGTCATAGACATTTCATGCATAGTCATGTGTAAGGGTATAGGCAGAATGATCTTTCAGCAATACCACAATTAGACCAAAGTCATAGAATCTTCACTCCCTAAGTGAGTGATAACCTCATGCACAATTCTCATAAACATGTACAATTCTCATAATTTTCCTTTCAAGGACCATGAATCACATTCCACCTAAACATCTAGAATTTCTACATTAGATATGGACAATATCATGGTTCAATTAAGTCAATCAATATAAGTATAATCTATTCACATGCTTCTACAATCAATCAACCCACATCATAAGATTCACAATTTAGTAGTATGGGGAATTCATGGGTTTTTGGGGAGATTTCATCATAAATCAATAATAAATCATCAATTCAATCATAATCCATCATAAATCAACCATTGAAAATGTTTTAGAAAGGAATGCATGACTTAGAGTGAAACCCCAACTTTTTGGGGAAGTTGTAAGCTTTGAAATCTAGTTTTGAAGGGACTCTATGGGTGAAGGCTACCCATAGATGAAAAGCTACCATACCTTAGGATGATTCTTCAAATAATTTGAGGAAGAAGCATTGATTCCTTAAAATCCTAGCTCAAATTCTACTCTTCTTCTTCTTTGAGTTTTAGAGAGAAAATTATTGTGAGGAAGATGAACTTTTGATTTTGATTTGGGTGTTTGTGAAGGATGACTTAGTCTTGGTGTATATAGACTTAAAATAACTTATATAGTTGTATAAAAATAATACAAAATTACCCCACTTTGATAGGATTTAAAAAGTGACGTCCCAAAAATACCCCTCATTTAAGTGGGCTGCCATGGACCACGATGGGCTCCACGAGCCGTGGTCCCATACGTGGTCTTGAGGCAGTAGCTAAGAACTTGGGGCATAAAGCTCACAAGCCCAAGGAATTCCCACGAGGGGCTCCACAAGCCGTGGTCAAGACACTGGCCTGGTCCCTCTCGTGGTCCTTGAGGTAGTGGCTAGACCACTTGGGACCCTTAAGCTCACATGCCCAAGGCAACTTCACGAAGGGATCCACGAGCTGTGGAGCTTACCACGAGCCGTGGTCCCTTTCGTGGCCTTGAGGCTGTGGCTGATCCACTTTCCCTTCAAATCCTTTTTCCCTAAGTCAAGTTCAAGACCACTCCCACGAGCCGTCAAAGGCTTCACGAGCCGTGAAGTGGCTCGTGTGGAGGGTCCATTTTTGAGACACCTGAAGGGGGTACTGCCTCCACCTCCATGAGTGGCACCATGACTCGTGGTGTCCACTACAGGTCGTGAAGACCCTCATGGTCTTGGTGGGAAGTGCCTTGGTCTAGGTTGGCAGCCTTGGCCCCTTGCGTTGACCTTCACCCATTTTCCTTGGCTCTTAACCCTTGCTCTTGACGTTAACCCTCAACTTTAGCTCTAGTTTAGCCTATTAGTTTCTGGAGTGTTACATTATCTCCCTCTTGGGAACATTCATCCTCGAACGACGATCTAGACACCTTACGGAAATTAAGACTCAAGATTAGCAACCCATCATGCATGCAATATCAAAATAATGCACAATTCTAAGGAGGAAACATCAACTCCATTTCAAGAGATAATCAATGCAACACAGGGAAGTGGGAGCTACATCCACAACCCATTATGCACAAACTCATCATTTCACATAATCATATGAGGAACTACCTTCTCCAACTAAAAGCAATCTCAACACAACATTATGGAACCAATATGCCATTTCATCAAACGCATATCAAAGCATGTTCATCAAATCATCTCATGAAGTCAAATATGCAATCATCATACTAAAATGCACAACAATATGAGGAACATATAATTTATGAAAACTCATTTTATACTAAACATGAATTTTCTCAAGAACATGCATATCATAAGGAGTCCATGAAGAACACATACCACACATGACTCCCAAATTACCAAACTCAAGAGGAACTACTTACCTGAAGCTTGGATACGAGTAGAAGGAAAAATATGAGGATAGCTGGACTTCATATCGGCCTCGGCCTCCCAAGTAGCACCCTCAACTAAATGGTTCCTCCATAAAACCTTTACGAAAGCTATTTCCTTGTTTCTCAACCTTTTGACTTGTCGGTCTAAGATTTCCATCGGAACATCTTCATATGAAAGACTCTCATCAACCCCCAACACTTATAAGGGGATGATGGATATCGGATCACCAATACACTTCTTAAGCATAGAAACATATAATACCGGGTGAACCAGAGCCAACTTATTTGGCAAGTCTAACTCATAGGCAACTTTTCCAACACGCTTCAAAATTTTCTATGGGCCTACATAACGGGGAATAAGTTTCCCTTTCTTGCCAAACCTCATCACACCTTTCATAGGTGAGATTTTCAAATATACCCAATCATTAACTTCAAATTCCAGATCCCTCCTTCTAACATCGGCATAAGACATATGCCGACTTTGGGCCGTCCTCAACCTATCTCTAATGAGTTGGACTTTCTCAATGGCTTAAAAAAATAGTTTGAGACCGATTAGAGAAATTTCACCTACTTTAAACCAACCAACCGGAGACCTACATCTCCTACCATACAAGGCTTCAAAAGGAGCCTAGGCGATACTTCAGTGGTAATTATTATTGTAGGCAAACTCTATCAATGGTAGATGGTCATTCCGATTACCTTCGAAGTCTATAGCAGATGCCCTCAACATATCCTCTAAAGTTTGGATGGTGCGCTCCGCTTGACCATCCATTTGATGGTGAAAAGCCATGCTAAGCTTAACCTTAGTACCAAGCCCTTTTTGGAATGCCTTCAAATAGAGTGAAGCAAATTGAGTAGCCCGATCCAAAATAATAGATAAAGGAAACCCATGCAACTTCACTATCTCTTTGATGTTCAATTTGGCATACTCTTCCGCCGAAAATGAAATCTTGACGGGAATAAAGTGGGCTGATTTTGTCATTCGATCTACGATGACCCAAATAGAATCATGTTGCCTTCGGGTACGAGGCGAACCCACTATAAAATCTATGTTCACATCCTCCCACTACCAAGTGGGAATATCGATATCTTGGGACAAGCCTCCCGGCCTTAACTTTTTGATAATTCGGACACTAGGCTACAAAACCCGCTATATCCTTCTTCATACCATTCCACCAGTAGACTTCCCGTAGATCACGGTACATCTTGATGACTCCCGGATGAATAAAATACCGCGAACCATGAGCTTCTTCTCGAATTTGCTCCCTCAATCCATCAACATCCGGAACACATAACCGACCTTGGTACCTAAGCAGCCCATCTCCCCCTTGGGATAAAGCCTCAACGGACTTTTTGAGTACCGACTCTTTCAATTCAATTAATATAGGATCAAGGTCTTGCTTAGACTTCACATCCATCACAAAGGATGATTCGAAACCATTATGGACCATGACACCACCCTTGGTGGAATCCACTAAATGAACACCTAGCCGGGCCAACCTATGCACATCACGAACCAATTCTTTCTTCTCATCCTCTACATGATCCATACTACCCATGAACAATCGACTAAGGGCATCCGCTACAACATTAGCTTTGTCGGGGTGGTATATGACACTCATGTCATAATCCTTCAAGAGTACTAACTAACTTCTTTGTCGGAGATTCAAGTCTTTTTGATTAAACAAATATTGAAGACTTTTGTGATCGGTGAACACATCAACATGCACCCCATATAGATAATGCCTCAATATTTTAAAGGCAAATACTACCGCCGCTAATTCGATATCATGGGTGGATAATTATTTTCAAGGACCTTGAGTTGCCTTGAAGCATAGGCAATTACTTTACCATGTTGCATAAGCACACATCCCAACTCCGGCGTCATAATACACAACAAAACCATCGGTACCCTCCGGTAAGGTCAACACCGGAGCGGAAGTAAGTCTATCTTTCAACTCTTGGAAGCTTTTCTCACAAGCCTCCGACCACTCATACCTAGCATTATTTTGAGTAAAAGCCGTCAACGGAGAAGCAATGGAGGAAAAACCCTCCACAAACCTCCTATAGTAACCGGCCAAACCCAAAAAGCTTCTAATATCGATAGGAGTTAGAGGTCGAGGATAACTCTAGACCGCATTCGTCTTCTTAGGATCTACCTCAATACCCTTGCTCGACATAATATGACCAAGGAAGGCTACAAACATTAGCCAAAACTCACATTTACTAAACTTCACATATAATTGGTGGTCTTTAAGGACTTGGAATACAATCCTCAAATGGTCAATGTGTTCATTTTCACTTCTTGAATAGATCGAAATATCATCGATAAACACCATCACAAACATATTAAGGTAGTGTCTAAACACCCTATTCATTAGGTACATAAATGCCGTCGGGGTATTTGTCATCCCAAATGACATAACCACAAATTCATAGTGACCATACAGGGTCCTAAAGGCCATCTTGGGAATTTCAACCCCACTCACCCTTAGTTGATGGTAACCCGAACGGAGATCTATTTTGGAGAAACGGCTAGCCCTATGAAGTTGATAAAACAAGTCATCAATTCTAGGAAGGGGACAGTTATTGTTTATGTTCACTTTGTTCAATTGACGATAGTTGATGCACATTCTAAGAGACCCATCTTTTTTTTAACAAACAATACCGGAGCACCCCATGGAGAGATACTCGGTTGAATAAAGCCTTTGTCTAACAAATCATTTAGTTGTTCTTTCAATTCCATTAACTACGCTGGAGCCATTCTATGCGGAGGAATGGAGATAGATTGCATATTTGGTAAAAAATCAATGCGAAAGTCTATTTTCCGCTCAGGAAGAAATACCGGGTAAATCATTGGGAAAAACTTCCAGAAACTCAATCACTACCAAAACTGACTCTAGAGAAGGGGTATCAGACTCAACATCCATAACCCTAACAAGATGGTAAATACACACTTTGGAGATCATTTTCCTAGCTTTGAGGCAAGAGACAAATTGACCTCTAGGGATATAATTTCTCCCCTTCCACTCTAAAATAGAATCATTTGGAAATTGGAACTTAACTACCCGAGTCCTACAATCAATAGAGGCATAACATGCATGCAACCAATTCATACCCAAAATCACATCAAAATCTAACATGTCTAACTCAACCAAATCCACCAAGGTAACTTTATGGGACAAAGAAATAGGACAACTCCTATAGACTCTTTTGTCCACTATCGAGTCATCAACCGGGGTAGAAACCGAAAAAGGCTCTACTAACACTTCAGGGAGTATTTCAAACTTCATGGCCATAAAAGGTGCTATAAAGGACAAAGTGGCACCAGGATCTAACAATGCATATACATTAATAGAAACGACTTGTAATATACCAGTCACCACATCCGGGGAGCTCTCTTGGTCACCTCGGGATTGAAGAGCATATAGGTGGTTTTCTTGGGAGCATTGAAATTTGAACCGCTAGACGGAACTTGCTTGCCTTCTCTTCGTGAGCCTTAAGCATGAAACAATTTCTCATCATATGACCACTCTTCCTGCAACTATAGCAACCATCCGTGCCAACTAGGCACTGACCATTATGCTTTTTACCGCACTTGGAAGAAGAGGCCTTACCATAGAAGATCCACCACTATTGCCTCCTTGAGGCTTAGGTTTAGACACCCTATCTTTGTTGACTCTTGGAGAACTAGAGGAGCCTTGGTTGGAGAACCTTCTCTTGAACCTTGGTCGACCTTGACTTTCAGATTTACCCATGAAGAATTCCCATCATCGCTCTTCACGTCCCTATTCCTTTTCTTAAGTCTTGACTCCTCGAGTTGTTGAGCATACACCATAAGACATGATATATCTATATTATCATAGAGCATTGCCGCAAGACATTCTTCTTCAACCTAGTCGAACAAACCCGTCAAAAATCTACTCATCTCATCCCTCGGATTCGACACCAAAGATGGAGCATACTTGGACAATTGAGTGAATTTTAGGTAGTACTCTTCCACGCTTATTCCCCCTTGACGAAGATTGATAAACTCTTTAACCTTAGTTTCCTTAAACTCTCGGGGAAAGTACCTAGAAAGAAATGCCGAATTTGAACACTTCCCAATCTATGGCACCCGCTCCTACTGGCCTATTAATCTTCCATTGAGTATACCAAACTTGAGCAACACCCTTCAATCGGTAAGCGTCGAGCTCCGCTTTCTCTACCGAAGTCACTCCCATAATGTCAAGTATCTTGAAAACCTCTTCCACAAACTCATGAGGATCCTCTCCCACTTTGGAGCCATGGAATTAGGGAGGATTCATTCTAGCAAAGTCCCTAATCCTCGAAGCGGCTGAATTCACATTTGGATTAGCCGGAGCAACAACCTCCCTATTAGCTTGGGCCGTCATGGCTTGGGGTTGAGTTGTCACGGCTTGAGTCAATATTTGGAGAGCCGACCTTATTTCCACATTTGTCATAGCTCCCGTATTCATAGGAGCTTGAGGAACTTGAGGATCTTTGGGAGGAACTCCCTCATTCACATTCTCCTCTTTTGCCCTTCTATTATTCCCCCTTCGTGTATTCATTTCCTAAAGACACAAGAGAAGGGTCAGGAAAAGGACTTGATAGAGTTAAACTCTATGGCATGACTTAAGAGTAATGAAAGAAGTGAAATTTCTTAAACATCTTATAGCCTCTTATTCATAAATGTGGCGCGCTTCGCACTCATTAACAATTCTCTACTAGACGTGGCTTATGAGACATCATCCTAGAATCATTCTAAACCTTGTGCTCTGATACCAAGGTTGTCATGACCCAGGGGTACCCCCTAGATGTAACACGGCAAACTCGACCCCGAAGAGATCTCATACAATTCCTTAGCTTATCATGACATAAGATAAATAGAAATGATGCAGAATTTAAACTTTTTACAATCGAAGTCTTTTCATAAAATCAAATGGAAGTCTAGACATTGTCTCAATAGAACCATTTAATACAATCGAGTATCAATAAGGGTTACAATCCTTTACAACATAGTCTCAAAAGAGAATGTAAGAATAAACTAGAAATGAACAACTCTTGTCCTCGAACCATAAGGACTCACCAAAAGCGTGGAGAGAAACAATCCAAGCTTTGAACAATAGGAGAAGCATACCTCAACAACCGGGACCTAAACTTATAGAAAAATGTAGAAAATATGGGTTAGTACAAAATTTGCACTAAGTATGATAACCATACATAAAATCCTTAAAACATGCTAAAAGGGACATTTTTGTTGAAACCATGCACTTTATCAAGTTTAAGAGTCATTATGCACATTAGTGTAAATACATAAGTCAAACCATATCATAAGCTACCCTAAGCTATACTTGTGCAATGGATAGATAAGATCCCATAATCCTATCTATGATAAGTACCACTTTTTGGCCACCATAATCATGCATATCATACCTTGACCTCATCCATAGCCAACACTCATATATAAGGAAACATTCAAGTTCATTAACTTGTAACAAGGAAAGCCACTCATAGCAACAATCCATATCATACATGCATAAATTAATATATCTTCATAGCATAAGAGAACCACACCACAACCCCTTCCAAAGCCTACTTGTGCACTGCATGAATGAAGTCCCATACCTCCACTCACACTAAGTAGAGCTCCTTAAGAAGTCATAAGTATAGTTCATGTTCATGTTCTTGTCATAATTCATATTTTTGTCATGTAGGGAAATAGCCTTAACCGAACTAGACCATGTGAGCTACATGGAATCCGGTGTAATGCCCCACACCGAAAAGAGGTGTCCTACTTGCCTAAGGTAGAACTAGTTTGTTAGGGAGATTGCTTCTAGAAACCAAGACTAACTGAGGTAAAAGGTTTCCATCTCATGAGATAACTGTTTTGGGAACCCGGACTAACTGGCCTAAAAGGAACCCATTTGGAAAGCCGAACTAACTGACGTAAAACCTTTCATCTCATATTCATATCCACTCGGTGCTAAGCATAATTCCCTTTAAGTTCATGTTAAGTCTTTACTTAGGTTCATATTTATGGAAGAATGACCTAGCATTCAAACCAACATGGTATCATGGTAGCTCATAGATTTGATAGGTGAGAATAGCCTTTCAACCTTAGAATTATTAATATGTGAGTAAACTTTTTACATCATGTTCATGAGAATAGCCTTTAAATCAACACAACAAGATCATCATAGTCATAGACATTTCACGCATACTCATGTGTAAGGGTATAGGGAGAATGATCTTTCAATTATACCATAATTACACCATAGTAATAGGATCTTCACTCTCTAAGTGAATAATAAACTCATGCACAATTCTCATAAACATGTACAATTCTCATAACTTTCCCTTCAAGGACCATGAATCACATTCAACCCAAACATCTAGAATTTATAAATTAGATATGGATAATATCATGATTCAATTAAGTCAATCAATATAAGCATAATCTATTCACATGATTCTATGATCAATCAACCCACATCACAAGATCACAATTTAGTAATATGGGTAATTCATGGGTTCTTGGGGAGATTTCATCATAAATCAACAATAAATCATCAATTCAATCATAATCCATCATAAATCAACAAATAAAAACGTTTTAGAAAGGAACCCATAACTTAGAGTGGAACCCTAACTTTTTGGGTAAATTGTAAGCTTTAAAATCTAGTTTTGAAGGGACTCTATGGGTGAAGGCTACCCATAGATGAAAAGCTACCATACCTTAGGATGATTCTTCAAAGAATTTGAGGAAGAAGCATTGATTTATTCAAACCCTAGATCCAATTCTACTCTTCTTCTTCTTTGAGTTTTAGAGAAAGAAATATTGTGAGGAAGATTAACTTTTGATTTTGATTTGGGTGTATGTGAAGAATGACTTAGTCTTGGTGTATATAGACTTAAAATAACTTATATAGTTGTATAAAAAAAATACAAAACGACCCCACTTTGATAGGACTTAAAAAAGTGAAGTCCCTAAAATCCCCCTCATTTAAGTGGGCTGTCAGGGACCATGATGGGCTCCACGAGCCGTGGACCTATCCGTGGTCTTGAGGCAGTAGCTAGGAGCTTGGTGCATAAAGCTCACAAGCCCAAAGAATTCCCATGATGGGCTCCACGATCCTTGGTCAAGACCACTGGCTGTGGTCCCTCTCGTGGTCCTTGAGGCAGTGGCTAGACCACTTGGGACCCTTAAGCTCACATGCCCAAGGCAACTTCACAAAGGGCTCCACGAGCCGTGGTCCCTTTTGTGGCCTTGATGCAGTGGCTAATCCACTTTGCCTTCAACTCAGTTTTCCTTAAGTCAAGTTCAAGACCACTTCTATGAGCCGTGAAGTGGCTCGTGTGGAGGGTCCATTTTTGAGACACCTGAAGGGGGCTACTGCCTCCACCTCCACGAGTGGCACCATGACTCGTGGTGTCCACTACGGGTCGTGAGACCCTCGTGGTCTTGGTGGGAAGTGCCTTGGTCAAGGTGGGCAACCTTGGCCCCTTGCCTTGACCCTCACCCATTTTCCTTGGCTCTTAACCCTTACTCTTGATGTTAACCCTTACATTTAGCCCTAGTTTATCCTATTAGTTTCCGGATTGTTACATTATCTCCCCCTTGGGTACATTCGTCCTCGAATGACTATCTTGACACCTTACGGAAATTAAGACTCAAGACTTGCATCCTGTCATGCATGCAATATCAAAATAATGCACAATTCAAAGGAGGAAATATCAACTCTATTTGAAGACATAATCAATGCAACACAAGGAAGTGGGAGCTATATCCACAACCCATTATGCACAAACTCATCATTTCACATAATCATAAGAGGAATTGCCTTCTCCAACTAAAAGCAATCTCAACACAACATTATGGAGCCAATATGCCATTTCATCAAAAGCATGTTCATCGAATCATCTCATGAAGTCAAATATGCAATCATCATACTAAAATGCACAACAACATGAGGAACATATAATTTATGAAAACTCATTTTATACTAAACATGAATTTTCTCAAGAACATGCATATCATAAGGAAACCATGAAGAACACATAGCACACACGACTCCCAAATCACCTAACTCAGGAGGAACTACTTACCTCAAGCTTGGATAGGAGTAGAAGGAAAAAGATAAGGATAGCAGGACTTCATATCGGCCTCGACCTCCCAAGTAGCACCCTGAACTAAATGATTCCTCCATAAAAACTTTATGGAAGCTATTTCCGTGTTTCTCAACCTTTGACTTGCCGGTCTAAGATTTCCACCGGAACCTCTTCATATGAAAAACTCTTATCAGCCCCCAACCCTTCTAAGGGGATGATGGATACCGGATCGCCAATAAACTTCTTAAGCATAGAAACATGAAATATCGAGTGAACTAGAGCCAACTCATTTGGCAAGTCTAACTCATAGGCAACTTTTCCAACACGCTTCAAAATTTGCTATAGGCGTACATACCGGGGACTAAGTTTTCCTTTCTAGCCAAACCTCATCACACCTTTCATAGGTGATATTTTCAAATAGACCCAATCATTAACTTCATATTCTAGATCCCTCCTTCTAACATCGGCATAAGACGTTTGCCGACTTTGGGCCGTCCTCAACCTCTATCTAATGAGTCGGACTTTCTTAATGGTTTCATAAACTAGTTCGGGACCGATTAGAGAAATTTCACCTACTTCAAACCAACCAACCGGAGACCTACATCTCCTACCATACAAGGCTTCAAAAGGAGCCATGACGATACTTGAGTGGTATTGTAGGCAAACTCTATCAATGGTAGATGGTCATCCCAATTACCTTTGAAGTCTATAGCACATGCCCTCAACATATCCTCTAAGGTTCGGATGGTGCACTCTGCTTGACCATCCGTTTGATGGTGAAAAGCCGTGCTAAGCTTAACCTTAGTATTAAGCTCTCTTTGGAATGCCTTCCAAAAGTGTGAAGTAAATTGAGTGCCCCGATCCAAAATAATAGATAAAGGAAACCCATGCAACTTCACTATGTCTTTGTTGTACAATTTGGCATAGTTTTCCGCAAAAAATGAAACCTTGATGGGAATAAAGTGGGCTGATTTTGTCATTCGATCTACGATGACTCAAATAGAATCATGTTGCCTTCGGGTACGAGGCAAATCCACTATAAAGTCCATGTTCACATCCTCTCACTTCCAAGTAGAAATATCTATATCTTGGGACAAGCCTCCCTGCCTTAACTTGTTGACAATTCAGACATTTGGCTACAAAACCCGCTATATCCTTGTTTATACCATTCCACCAATAGACTTCTTGCAGATCACGGTACATCTTGATGGCTCCCGAATGAATAGAATACCGTGAACCATGAGCTTCTTTTAGAATTTGCTCCCTCAAGCCATCAACATCCAGAACACATAACCGACCTTGGTACCTAAGCACTCCATCTCCCCCTTGGGAGAAAGCCTCAATGAACTTTTTGAGTACCGACTCTTTCAACTCAATTAATATAGGATCAAGGTCTTGCTTAGACTTCACATCCATCACAAAGGATGATTCAGAGTCATTATGGACCATGACACCACCCTTGGTGGAATCCACTAGTTGAACACCTAGCCGGGCCTACCTATGCACATCACGAACAAATTCTTTCTTCTCATCTTCTACATGAGCCATACTACCCATGGACAATCGACTAAGGGCATCCACTACAACATTAGCTTTGCCGGGGTGGTATAGGACACTCATGCTATAATCCTTCAAGAGTTCTAATCACCTTCTTTGTCGGAGATTCAAGTATTTTTGACTAAACACATATTGAAGAATCTTGTGATCGGTGAACACATCAATATGCACCCCATATAGATATGCCTCCATATTTTTAAGGCAAATATTACCGCCGCTAATTCGAGATCATGGTTGGATAATTCTTTTCATGGACTTTGAGTTGCCTTGAAGCATAGGCAATTACTTTACCATGTTGCATAAGCACACATCCCAATCCCACTCTAGAGGCATCACAATACACAACAAAATGATCGTACCCTCCAGTTAGGTCAACACTAGAGCGGAAGTAAGTCTATCTTTCAACTCTTGGAAGCTTTTCTCACTAGCCTCCAACCACTCAAACTTAGCTCTTTTCTGAGTCAAAGCCGTCAAGGGAGAAGTAATGGAGGAAAACCCTTAACAAACCTCCTATAGTAACCGGCCAAACCCAAAAGTTTCTAATATCAGTAAGAGTTAAAGGTCTAGGACAACTCTTGACCACATTCGTCTTCTTAAGATCTACCTCAATACCTTTGCTCGACACAATATGACCAAGGAAGGCTACAAACCTTAGCTAAAACTCACATTTACTAAACTTGGCATATAGTTGGTGGTCTTTAAGGACTTGCAATACAATCCTCAAATGGTCTATGTGTTCATTTTCACTCCTTGAATAGATCAAAATATCATCGATAAACATGATCACAAACATATCAAGGTAGTGTCTGAACACCCTATTCATTAGGTACATAAATTCTGCCGGGGCATTTGTCAACCCAAATAACATAACCTCAAATTCATAGTGACCATACCGGGTCCTAAAGGCCGTCTTGGGAATATTAGCCCCTCTCACCCTTAGTTGATGGTAACCCGAACGGAGATCTATTCTGGAGAAATGGCTAGCCCCTTGAAGCTGATCAAACAAGTCATCACATCTAGGAAGGGTATATTTATTGTTTATGGTCACTTTGTTCAATTGACGATAGTCGATGTACATTCAAATAGACCTATCCTTCTTTCTAACAAACAATACCAGAGCACCCCATGGAGATATACTCAGTTGAATAAAGCCTTTGTCTAACAAATCCCTTAGTTGTTCTTTCAACTCCTTTAACTCCGCCGGAGCCATTCTATAAGGAGGAATGGAGATAGGTTACGTATATGGTAAAAGATCAATGCCAAAGTCTATTTCCCGCTCGTGAGAAATACCGAGTAAATCATTGGGAAAAACTTCCAGAAACTCATTCACTATCGGAACTGAGTCTAGAGAAGGGGTTTCAGACTCAACATCCATAACCCTAACAAGATAGTAAATACACCCTTTGGAGATCATTTTCCTAGCTTTGAGGCAAGAGACAAATTGACCTCTAGAGATAGAATTTCTCCCCTTCCACTCTAAAATAGATTAATTTGGAAATTGTAACTTAACTACCCGAGTCCTACAATCAATAGAGGCATAACATGCATGCAACCAATCCATACCCAAAATCACATCAAAATCTAACATGTCTAGCTCCACCAAATCCACCAAGATAACTTTATGGGACAAAGAAATAGGACAACTCCTATAGACCCTTTTTTCCACTACCGAGTCACCAACCAGGGTAGAAATCGAAAAAGGCTCTACTAACACTTTGGGGAGTATTTCAAACTTCATTGCCACAAAAGGTGTTATACAGGACAAAGTGGCACCAGGATATAACAATGCATATACATCAATAGAAAATACTTGTAACATACCGGTCACCACATCCGGGGAGCTTTCTTGGTCACCTCGGGATTGAAGACCATAGAGGCGGTTTTTCTTGGGAGCATCAAAATTTGAACCGCTAGGTGGAACTTACTCTCCCTCTCTTTCTTGATCCTTAAGCATGGGATAATGCCTCATCGTATGCCCACTCTTCCCGCAACTATAGCATCTATCCATGCCAACTAGGCACTTACCATCATGCTTCTTACCGCACTTGGAACAAGTAATACCTTACCATAAAAGATCTACCACTATTGCCTCCTTGAGGTTTAGGGTTAGACACCCTATCTTTGTTGACTCTTGGAGCACTAGAGGAGCCTTGGTTGGAGAACCTTCTATTGAACCTTGGTCGACCTTGACCTTCAGATTTAACCTTGGAAGAATTCCCATCACCGGTCCTTGCTCTCTTCACGTCCTTATTCCTTTTCTTAAGTCTTGACTCCTCGAGTTGTTAAGCAAACACCATTAGACTTGATATATCCATATTATCATGGAGCATTGTCGAACGACATTCTTCTTCAATCAAGTTCGACACACCCGTAAAAAATATACTCATCTCATCCCTCGAATTTGACACCAAAGATGGAGCATACTTGGACAATTGAGTGAATTTTAGGGAGTATTCTTTCACGCTTATGACCACTTGATGAAGATTGATGAACTCTTCAACCTTAGCTTCCTTCAACTCTCGGGGAAAGTACCTAGCAAGAAATGCCGATTTGAACACCTCCCAATCTATGGGACCCACTCCTACCGGCCTATTAATCTTCCACTGAGTATATCAAACTTTAGAAACACCCTTCAATTGGTAGGCGGCTAGCTCCGCTTTCTCTACCAAAGTCACCCCTATAATGTCAAGTATCTTGAAAACCTCTACCACAAACTCATGAAGATCCTCTCCTACTTTGGAGACATGCAACTCGGGAGGATTCATTCTTGCAAAGTCCCTAATCCTCGAAGCGGCTGAATTCACATTTGGATTAGCCGGAGCAACAACCTCCCTATTAGCTTGGGCCGTCATGGCTTGGGGTTGAGTTGTCACGACTTGAGTCAATATTTGGAGAGCCAACCTTATTTCCACATTTTTCATAGCTCCCGTATCAATAGGAGCTTAAGGAACTTAAGGATCTTGGGGAGGAACTCCCTCATTCACATTCTCCTCTTCCACCCTTCTGGCATTCGCCTTTCGTGTATTCATTTCCTGAAGACACAAAAAAAAGGGTTAGGAAAAGGACTTTATAGAGTTATGCTCTATGGCACGACTTAAGAGTAATGAAAGAAGTAAAATTTCTTAAACATCTTATAGCCTCTTATTCATAAATGTGGTATGCTTAACACTCATGAACAAGACTCTACTACCTTGGCTTATGTGACATCATCCTATAATCATTCTAAACCTTGTGCTCTGATACCAAGTTTTCACAACCCAGGGGTATCTCTTAGATGTAACACGGTGTACTCCACCCCGAAGGGGTCTCATACAAGCCCTTAGCATATCAGGACATAAGATAAATAGAAATGATGCGAAATTTAAAAGTTTTTACAATTAAAGTCTTTTCATAAAATCAAATGGAAGTCAGGACATTGCCTCAATAGAACCATCTAATACAATCGAGTATCAATAAGGGTCACAACCCTTTACCACATAGTCTCAAAAGAGAATGTAAGAATAAACTAGAAATGGACAAATCTTGTCTTCGAACCATGAGGACTCACCAAAAGCGTGGAGAGAATCAATCCAAGCTTTGAACAATAGGAGAAGCACACCTAAAAAACTGGGACCTACACTTATAGAAAAATGTAGAAAATATAGGTTAGTGTAAAATTTGCACCAAGTATGATAGGCATGCATAAAATCCTTAAAACATGCTAAAAGGGACATTTTTGTTGAAACCTATCACGACCCGAGCCTACACCCCGGAAGCGACACGGCGTACAAGACTCCAAAATGCCTCATACAGGCCTCATAGAATTTCATTGCATTCGATAATATAAAATAGTACGGAATTAAAACCTTCTTTTACACCATACAATCAAAATACTCATTTAAAACACTTTGAAACACAACAGAAGTCTATTGACTCACCTGGCCATCTAAACACAACATCCGAAACTAAAGTAGGGTCACAACCCTTTACAATCGAAAAGTCTAACAACAGTATTTTACATGAAAGAAAATGAAACTTCAAGTACTTGTTCTCGATCAATGAGGACATACCACTTAGTCTTGGAGAATATCAAATCCAAGCTTCAACTAGAGAGAAAGCAACTCACTTGCCGGAACCTACACTTGTAGTAAACCATGAAGAAATATGGGTTAGCACAATTAAGTACTAAGTATGATAGCCATGCAAAAACATGCTTAAAACGGACAATTTATTTGAAAGTCATGCTTTTATGCCATTTTGATAAAACTTCATGAACATAAGTATAAGTGGCATAATATACAAATACAACCAACATACAAGTCATTTCTTCACATTTGAACATAATCAACATACATGAAATTTCATTACATTAAGGTTTCACCTCAAGTAACCCCAAGCCATACCTTGTGCAATGTATGAATAGAGTTCCATACCACCATCCATACTAGATACCAAATTAAGGCCACAAAAAGTGAACCTACCATTCATCCTTTCCTTCTGCATACAATACTCATACATAAGAGATATAAACATTACATAAGGCATGACAAGGAAGTAACTCATAATACAATCCAAGTATAGCATGCATGATTACATTAAGCATATAAGAGTCAACATTCTTCATTAAGAGAACTTTCATACATTAGTCATAAGACCTTAGAGAACTCACTATGACCCTCTAAAAGCCTACTTGTGCAATGCATGGGTGGAATCCCATACTACCACCCACACTTCATAGAACTCCTCAAGAAACCATAATGCACATATCACATGATGGGAAAAGGCATTAACCAACCTATGCCATAAGAGCTAAATCATGGAATCCAGTGTCGTATGACCCCACACGAAGGAAGATGTTCTAATTGCCTAAGGTTGAACTAATAACATTTTAGCGTAGGTCGAAACCACTATCTAATATCCTATGTGGGCACATAATTATGGGATATGAAGATGTTCATTGGAACCCTAGCGTAACATTTGGAGAGTTTCCATCTTACCATATCCACTCGGTGCGTAGCCTCCATTCCCATAGAGTATTTCATTTTCATTAACATTATTGTACTTTAGAGGGCCACCAACATTAGGCCTACCAACCCAAGGTACATTAGACAAGAAAGGGCCACCACCATTGGGTCTACCAATTCAAGGTACATTAAGGATAACTCATTGACTTTCCAAGAAGGCCCACCAACATTAGGTCTACTGATACATGGTTCATCGTTTTGCACATGAAAGGGCCACCTACGCTAGGTCTACCGATTCAAGGTTTATCATCACATTAGTTTCTAGACTCATCATGAAGGGCTACCAATACAAGGTCTACCGGTTCAAGACATAGCCTAGAATACTTCATCATGCATTTATGAAAAGAATGCCATAGGCTTATCGATTCATATTCAATAAGTCAAGATACATTCATTATACAAGAGGAGGATGCCTAAGCCTACCAATTTAAGACATGATATTACATTCAAGGTCACATTCGCCAATACAAGAAAAGGATGCCTTAAGCCTACCAATTCAAGATGCATCAATCCATATTACTTTCATTTATATAAGAAAATGACGCATAAGCCTACCAATTCAAGATATAACCTTACATTATAGAAACCCTTCACATTTTACCATCATCATTCATGAGTGTTAATTGAGAATATGCTTTCAATCATAACACAATTACATTCTAAACATGTTCATAATACGCACTTGCATTGAGGTCATACACATATCCTTCACATTATAATCATACATAGATCCTTCATGAAATTACCTTCCAAAGCTATACATCAATCACAACCCAAATATATAAGGGAATTAACATGATTCCATATAAGCATAAACAATTCAACATCCATTCATGATCAATCAACCCAATTCACATACTTCCAATTTAGGATTCAATATAAGCATAGATTGAAAACTAGTTTTTTTGGAAGAATTTGGAACTTGAAATCATCTTTGAAGTTGACTCCTTGAAAGAAACTAACTCAAAGATGAAGACTAAGATACATTTTATGGAAGAAATCCTCATGAAATTTAAGAAGAAAGCTGATTCTTCACCCCTAGACTTGACCTTGAACTTGATCTTCAATGGAGTTTCCAGAGAGACAACTTTTGGATAGGTGGGTTTATATTTTGAGAGTTGGGAAATAATGAATTCTAAAAAGGAGTTTAATACTTTTGAAACCCTTAAAATACATTAGTAAACCAATTATAACCGTCCCCCAACTTAACTTAACTAAAAATGAATTTACCAAAAGGTCCTCACCTTGGCCGAACCAAACAAGTAACACAGGTGGGGACTTACGACACCAAACCATGGACCGTGGATTGGGTCACGCCCCCATCATGGTCATCCGTGGTTCATGGCCGTGGCTTGGTTTTGGGGGCATTTACCTACGGAGGCCATCCATGGGGCGTGGACCCCTTCCGTAGGTTACCTTTATTTTGGCAACTTTTCTATTTTGGGGCAGCCTTGGGCTTAGGCTAAGGGTCCTCCTCTAGGACCTCTAGGGTGGTCCTTGGGGATTCGTACCTTGACCTTTAACCCCTAAACCCCTCAACCATAGCTCGGGACAACATTCTACCACATGAAACCCTACAACAACTCAAACACACACTAGTTAGGCTCTACTTTAACTTATTCATTTTATGAGTCGCTACATTATCCCCCTTTTAGGAACATTCGTCCTCGAATGACACTTTAAACATACTAAGGTGTTAACGACTCAAGACTAGCAGCCCATCATGCATGCAACATAATAAACCATGCACAAAACAAGGAGGAAACATCAACTCCACATCAATAAGCTCAATGTAACACAAGAAAGTAGGAACTACATCTACAATATCAACATGAAAAACCTTTACCTTGGACCTTCACCTCAAGCAACCCTTATGCTATACCTTGTGCAATGTATGGATGGCGTCCCATACCACCATCCATACTAAGGCACCACATTTAGGTCACTTAAAGTAACTTATCATTCCTTTCTTTCACCTTTGCAC
>JAJOOR010007433.1:0-16893 GCA_036250505.1 Solanum acaule | reverse complement strand
ATATATATATATATATAGATAGATAGATATAATCTAAAGAGACTTGACTGTTCTGATGAGGTTTCCAATGAATCCATTAATGACTTACTATTCAATGAAAAGCACATCCTTTTTAATTTGGCATATGTTGATGACCTAGTGTTATTTACTAACCCTATCAATAAGGTGCTCAAGGAAATCCCAAGTATGAAAAAGGTAACTAGACAACTCCTCACCAAAGAATATTACCTTCCCGAATAAATAGTTTGTAGTGTTAAGAGAGGCAGCTAGTTTTATGGAGCATAATTTTTTTTTTATTTGAGAAAGAAAAAAGGCAAATATTTTTGATAACTGAGTTATCAATATTGTCAACAGAATTAATGGTTGACAGAGAATCTTCTTTTTACCCATTTATTAATGTACTGACTTTACTTTAGAGAATAACCGAAAATCCTTTCTCTAAGAATGATTATTCTTTTTTTCGACTAGCCTTACTTTTCTTCATGAAAATAATGTATACTAATTTATCTCCATTACATATAAGTAATGTTTTCCAAGGAAAAAAAATAAAGAGGATAAATAAAAGGTTTACCTCATCTGTCAACCTTTGATTTTCTTCTTTCAAATTTTCTAAATTGCTTGCTCTTTCAGAATCACATTGTGGGCATATAATTTTCTTCATTGCCTCTTTCATTGCTATATTCTCACAACGGAATCTTTCATTTTCTGTCCGGAGAGTCTTGTTGTCTGATTTCTCAATTTGTGTCTGATGAAATATATATAACAAACATTTATCTCACACATATATATATGAACTTATTAAATGTAGAAAGAGAATGAAATTAATAGTTTCTTGGATAATAGCTTTTTTCTTCCCTAAAATATAAGTCCGTTTTGACTTTGCTCCTTCTGACATTTGACGAATCACATTTAACTTTTAACTAATCAAAATATATATTTGTAGTCTTTTTATGTGAGATGTATCTCATATGAACTACTTTCAAAATTATTTTACCATCAAATATGAAGAAAAATAACACATGTAATTAAGTGATAGAGCGATCAATAATTACTAAATTTGTGAATAATCACAAGAAAAGGAATGAAAATGTACATTTAAATTAATTAAAGGTCTATGTGCTTAGTTAGATATTGCAAGTATCATAATTAGAACTAAATAATAATTGATGGACCAAATGTTTTATTAAGCCTTTGTTATAAAATGTGTGAAAACTATTTTCTTCCTCCATCTTTGCTTAAAACTTCAAATCCTCGCTAATATTTTGAACAACGTACATTTTCTTCCTCTTATGAAATATATATTTTTAAGGATCAATTTCTACATGGGTGAAAAAATAGTTCATGAAAATAGGCATATTTTCATGGGGATCACTTTTGGCGCAACTCAAGGTAGCATGTTAAAAAAATGTTGGCTGATATAGATAAATTATAAAACTCAAATTATTCATTAGAGATCAAGTTTAAGTATTTTTTAAGAAAATGTTTGAGATTTAAACATAGTCATAGTTAAATAAAAATCACTTTGCCTGGTAATGAAGAAAATAACAAGAAAAAATTAATAAAAATAATTTTTTGTTAGTGTTGGAAAATTGGGTTGTGATCCATTTTAAGCTCAAGTCAGTCCAAAAAACTAATAACCTTCTCATTTATTTATTCAAATCATTTTCACTAGCCTACACTTAGTTTAGTCACCACTTATGTTCCAAGATTTCTTTCATTCATCAAATAATTCAAAAAGAAAACCATTAGTTCTTAGTTATAAAATCAGATTTTCTTTGACTTTGAATTCTCAAAATCAAATAGAAATATAAATTTTTGTCCATTTATTAAGTCCTTGATAAATTATTGATCTCGTTAGGGATTTCATGTATTTCAAATAATTTTACATGATTTTATCATTGGTTCTAATGAGTTGTAGCTCAATCAAATTGGAGGCCGAATGAAAATACTTAAACTTCTTTAATAAAGTTCATTTATTAACGAGGCAAGGGCCTTTTTTCAAAATCTATTGATCAATTCAACAAGACAAAATACTTAACTGATTTAGGAAATCTATATTGAAATTAAAAAGGGAAATCGTCAATAATAGAATTGATAGTACATAAACGGAAAAAAATTGAAACGAAAGAAGAAATAAGTGTATCAATTAATAGAAGAGGACAATTTTTGTATCTAATCACACATTCAGAAAACTACCAAATATATATAAGCAATTTTGGGTCCTAACGTAAGAGATTCACTAATTTTGTCATGGAGGTAACCCTACTTTTAACTAGTCATTTGTTTATTAGATTCTTGCATAATCTAATGAAAATATAAATTTTTATTGGTCATATTGTGTAAAATTAAAATAATAATAATAATAATAATAACAACAACAATTACAATTAAAAATAAATAATAATAATAATAATAGTATTATATAATAAGACACTAATTATCTATAATTAAATTAATAGAAAAATGACTAATTAATTAAAATACCTTTGTTGTAGTCTTGTTGTTATAAATCCAAGTCTTGATCTTCTTAGGGTTAAGCCCTACTTCCTTAGCAATTTGAATTAGTTGGTCCTTATCTGGATGTGGACATTTCTTCAAGAATCTTCATTTCAAATTCAACCAAAAACACACCATTAATAACCTTTTTTTAAAGAAATATAAAGCCTAAAAATGAAAAAACAAAAGGCCTCATGTTCGTGTCCTACCTTTTTCAGGCAAAATTTGATTAGTGAAACTTTTCAATGAGAATTTAAATTTGTTGAGCTCCAACAAAGGTATCAAACACCAACCATGAGTAAGAGATTATTGTTTTGTTGCAAAAAGGATAAATACATTAAAATTAAATAAACTCATAGCCTTATGCTAAAGTTATTAATGAAGAACAAATTGATTCATTTATGAAAAATGCATATATATGGATGGTATAACAACAAAATAATCTATTTTTAACCATTTTAGCAACTCAATTTAGAAAAATTGATTAGGAAAATAAAACATATAGATTTTTTACTAAATAATGATGGACTTATTAAATAACAAAGGAAAAAAGTAACACAATAAATCAAATGAGAATTAAACATAAACTAATTCACAAAAAAGTACATATAAAAAGATAAATTATTATATGGATAATAAATTTTGATTATATCATTTAGAAAAACAACATAATCGTTTTAAACAAGCAACACAAAAAATTGAACATATATTAAGGTTCAATTTCTTTTCCTTTTTTTGTAAATAAAATTGATCTTACTCTTTAAGATGTTGAACTTGTTCCGCAGTGTGTCGAAAGCATTTGCTTTGCTTGTTTGCTTTTTTTTGAGAGGTTGATGAATCTTCAACATGTTTCTTTTGTGAATTTGTCATTTTCTTTGGTAAATTCCTGTTCGATAAAATAAAATAACAAACGAACACAAAAAATCAATTAATAATATGTTTGATTTGTTGTTTACCCAATCAATTTATATAAGAAACAACTAAAATAAATCAAAGAGAAAAGAAATATATAAGAGATTTTTACCAACCTTTTGATTGATGAATAGAGATCAAGAGATATGTTATAACTTGATAGAAAGTGGTCTATTTATATAATAGAAAACAACTTGACTTGACATGAATTATGATCTGTTTTGTTTTCTTTTAAAAATAATAATAATAATAATTTGGACTTAGAATATATGGCTTGCTATTTAATTTTTGTCTATACAAGGTGCATCATAGGTCAAATTTCATAAATGGAAAAATACTATGACTTTTTTCTTTAAAAGTCACATAATTATATTTTCTAATAGAAAAATCTTATCTTTTTTTTATCCTATTTTGATGTCCTAACATGGAAATAATTTTATTAATTATTCTAAGTGATTCTTTCAATTAACTTATTTCTTTAATTAGTGTGCTTACATTAGAACTATGACAAGAAGCTCCATGTCATGTTTAATAATCTGTTTGACCAATCTTTTAAGACTAACTTATTTTGAAATATAACTTTTTTCCAAAAGTGTTTTACAAAACTATTTTTGATAAGAAGTAGTTTATGTTTGACTACTAAAATTAAAAATCATATTTGAGAAATAAATAGTATTTGACCAAACTTTTTAAAGTGTTTTTAATTTAAGTGTATTTTTCTTATGTTTTTTTTTTTAAAAAAAAAGTCCTTTAAGGAAAAATAATAATTTAGCTTTGAAATAGTAGTTTTTCATGTTTGGTGTTTCTTTCTTGAGCTTATGATGTCAAGTTCATTAGTCTTTTACAGATGAACAAAAGTTATATTGAAAAATATACAAACCATTTATGATTTTATATATATATATTTGTTCTCGAAAATGTGCGTTGCATGTGTATTTCACGCTTAAAAATATAAATATTTTAAATAATTAAAGTATTTGATTTAAATTTTTAGTTGTCATATGAAAATGTGAAGATAACGACTACATTTTAGTTTTTAAAATTGTTTGTCCGTATGTTAATTTTTATTTTATAAGGTACATAATAGATGAGGTTCTTGTTGTTGGTTCTCATATTTGACTTCTTATCGAATGTCTACGTAAATCAAAGATAGTTATTTAATGTCACGACTCGAGCCTACACCCTAAACGCGGCCGACACTCAAGAACCATTGCTGGTCCCCAAGCGATCCCTCATCCTGGCTGACTAAAAGTAAAAGACTAACTTGAGCATACATAAGAATCAAATTGAAAAAAATGTTTCACTGAATATACTGATGAAGAAACATAAGTTTTAAATAAAATATTTCAAACTGTAAGACTCTCCAAAACAACCTATCTATGAAGCCTCTACTATATATAGACGAGTGTCGGGACAAGACCCACAACTACTCAAAATTCTACTAATACTAAAAACTCATAAAACTGGAGTCCTTCGGAAGCAAGGAGACCTCACTCGAGAACCATTGCTAGCCCCAAGCGAACCCTTGGCCTGGCTAGACTCTCAGCGGAAGACTTTACGCATTAATAAAGATATCAAAAGAACTTAAATCAACTGTCTCAAAATAATTTAGAATGATTTAGATATAAACATTCAACTTAGCCAGAGTGGCAAACCAAGTCTGAACTCCTTGGTCCTTTTTACATAACACTCTCGGCCAAATTGTCTTTCCCGAGCCCGAGAGAGGCCGCCTTCTCTCAGGCCATCTTCTACTCTTCTACTTCAGTCTCTAGTCTGACTCGAAGTATTTGTAAAAATACATGTGAAATAGTGTTTCTATTTTACGAAATGGACCCAAATAGGCAGAAAGCGAAGCGATTTCCGCTTCGCTTTTTGTATCAACAACTGAAAATGGAAAGACTAGAGTACTATAACTATCCGTCTATGAAGCCTCTAAAAATAATGAGGGATGTCGGGACAAGACGTCCGATCATCCTTACAACTGAAATACTAAACAATGAAAAATGGATCCTCCAAAAAGCAAGGAGGCTCACCAACTGAATCTGAGTGCTCAACTGGATCAACGGGGCGCTCGATGTTGATCCTGGTTACCTGTATCTGCATCATAAAATGATGCAGGCCAAAATGCATCAGTACATTGAATGTAAGAGCATGCGAGGGAAATACTAAACATGACATAAGATTGAAATGAATTCTGAAAGAACACTTGCCTCAGTTTTACTCAACTCATGGATACTCAGCTCAAATGCAGAATTAAACGACAGTAAAGGTGCAGTTTATATAAAACATTTAAAATAGTAAGAAACAACGCAATATACATATATAATAAAGTATTATAACTCTATGGGAGTTTCTCTAACTGACAACCATCACTATGAGCTATGTGATGATACAACGTCTCGCCCATGCTGCCAGAACTGTCCTATAACTTGTCAGGATATAGAACGCCTCAACTAAGTGGATCCACTAGTCTATGCTAAAAAGTACTAAGGAATCGTCTAAAAAGTATGACCCTTTCTACCCACGATGGCTACATGATTTATGGAGACTTGAGTTATTATGAACTCGTCCCCTTATTGGTGCTCAATACTACTCACAAAATATACTCAGCTCATATGTTTTAAAACAAAACTCTTTCTGTGATTTGAGGTAATTACTCAAAAAACTTATCTCTTAAAAGAGATGGAACTCAAAACTACTCATGAAAACTTATTTGGAAATCAGTGTTTCCTCTTATCTTAAATGTGAAAACATTTGTTCTTTGGGATTTCTTACTTCTCATATATAATTAAAATAAATGAACTTGGCTCTACTCTTTCTCGAACTCAAGGCTTAAGTCTTTAAAACAAGTTTAAAACGATTGCATAAGACTTTTTAAACACTCTAAGAACTCTCTTGACTTGACTCTTATCTTTACCTTGAATTTGATTTGTGGATTCAAGGGTCATGATCTCGTGTTATAGACAACATCATGATGTTTAGACGTAACTTAGAGTGTAGAAATAAACTAGGAAACATAGGTACGATTCAAGGAAACTCAAACGGAAAGAAGTGGTAAAGGGTAGAAGACCCGGAGTCCCAGAAGGAAAACTTCAGAAGTTAGGTTGGGGCGCACCGGCTGGAGCGGCGCCCCAGAGCCCAAACTACAGAAGTTAATTTTGGGCGCTCTGAGTGGTACGGTGCCCTAGCCCACTCCCCAGGTTTTTGACAAATTTTCTTGCTCGTTTTTCAACTTTAAACTCGCTAGATTCGAATGGTTCCTTCCCCAAACGGAAGCAATGGTACTTAGCTGGACATTTTGGCCAAGAAAGTTATGGGAACTGGTGGTAAAAGTGTAAATATTGTAGGTGTTGGGTGTGTAAACCTCGATGAGGCGAAGTTTCAAGCGATGTATAAGGAGGAAGTGAACTTCCTAGCCAACCAAGGAGGTGGTTATCGTGCAAACTACCCGAGGCAGGGTGGTAACCAAGGTTGGAACAGGGATGAGCGCTGGAGAGATCGTGATAGAGAGTGGAGGGATCGTAACCCCACTTAGAAGGAAACAGATGGGGAGAAGGATAGGTACATTCTTCCCCATGAGCGTCAAAAGCCCAAAGATTCTGAGGGTGGCCGTTCTGAGGAAATGCTCTCTCGTATTCTCAACAAGGTTGAAGGGTCCGATAAAATTTTGAAAGAAATGAAGGAAGATGTATCGATCCTTTGCCAAACGGTTACCTCTCATTCGGTCTCTATCAAATAGTTGGAGACCCAGATGAGTCAAATTTCTTCTCATTTAAACCCGAGACAATAAGGGGGGTTGCCTAGTTACACTATGGAAAACCCCAAGAATGAAGTTTGAGTGAGGACTTGCGTCGCGCCACGATGTTAACAAAGGCACTGCTTAGGAGGCAACCTAATTTTTTATTTGCTTTCTTTTTGTTTTTGGAATAATCGCGTGTTGATTGTGCATGTTGAAGTGTAGAATGTGTTTGAAAAGTGCAGGTTGGCGAGCAAAATGTCCAGTCGGCGACTCGCTGAAGAGGTCGGCGAGCCCGACTTGGACCGTCGTTGGACTCAAGAAATCAAAAGATGAAGCCTGTAAAACTCGGCGGGTCCATGGACTAGTCGGTGAATCGCCGAACAGGTCGGCGATCCCGACCTTGTCTGTCGTTTGGACCCCCACATTAACTGGAGGTCTTGTAAAACTCGGCGAGGTAAGTAACCACTCGGCGTATTGCTGAGTGGTTGCACAGAGAAAAATAACATCGTCGAAAGGGCGAGAACTGGACGATTTTTAAAAGGCCAAAATTTTAAAATTTCAAACACTTTCATATTCCCTCACTTTTTAACTTTATACAATCACACACACTCTATATTTCCCGTATTTTTGCAATTTTACCGCTTTCTAGTCATTGATTCGGTGTTCGGAGTTGGATACTTTGCTGCCTAGCATTATAAAGTCTTATATTCGACATTAAAGATTGGTTTTCAAAACCCCAAAACTCGTAATTAGCGGTTAAACTCAATTGCATTGTTATAAATTGTGTTGATGTGTGCTGGGCCTCTCTAAAATTGTATTTGTATGCTTGTCTGCCTGTTTTAATTTCAATATTGTGCTTTAATTGACTTAGTTGTTGATTTCCCAAATTTCATGCTTTAAAATTGATCGAAAATTGTTGGGTTGTGCTTAATTATTATGGAGTCTAGTCGGGTGAAGTCTAAGTAACCCAAATTTGTGCTAAATGATGTGCTTTTCCCAATGACGGAGCGTTTGACGTCATTCTTAAGGGCTAAAGTTGTCAAATGGCCAATTTTGGTGAAACCGGGGGAAGTCTGAGTACCCTGATGTCATGGGTCTTGGATTAATTGAATAAATGTATGGTTTAATTTGGTTTTCTAGAGCTACGGGGTTGATTTTGGAAGTCGGGATTGAAAGTAGGCACGTTGGGCAGTTTGGTGAGCTGGATCGAGCTCGCCGAACCACTCGGCGGTTCACCGAATACCCATTGATCACCTTTAATTTCATGTTATTATTGAAGTTTGGTTCAGTAACTTTCGGCGAAAAGCTTGAGTTCACCGAGTGCACTCGGCGACTCGCCGAATGTCTTCTTTGATCGCCCTTTCTGCGCCCCCAACCCCTAAAATACACTGTGATATTCGGTAGGCTAACCTGTGCTCGCCAAATGATGTCGGCGATAAGCTGAAAGGACCTTTCGATCACCGACATGCCATTTTTCTAGAAAATGTTTGAGTCAATCCTTTCGGAGAGCCCGATTTAGCTCGCCAAATTGATTCGACGTTGCTCGCCAAAGTGATTCGGCAACTCGCCTATCGATTCGGTGAGTCTGTCTGCAATATGATTTCTGTATTTTTCTTGAATTGACTCTAACTTATTTTGGTTTGTTTTGCAGATATGGCTAGACTAAAAGTGGCAGGTAGAGACATGCTGCCCCGCAAGAGGGCAAAAGGAATCACAATATATGAGGATGCAGTTGCATCCCAGGTAAAGGCAACCAAGCTTCCTACCATTGGTGGGAAAGGCAAGGCTCATGCGCCTGCATCACCGGAGGCCAGCTCCGATAGTAATGGGATATATGCCACTCACCTCACCACCTCTGAGAGTGAGGGTGAGCACCAAGACCCTCAGGCTGCAATTTCTGAGCCCGAGGATGATGAGTTATTGTTAGCCCAGAGAGCTGAGTTGCGTTCCAAGAGGTTGAATGATCCGTCTAGGATCAAGACTCCCTAGGCCACTACTCCTTCTCATGTTCTAGATCAGACTGTGGTCCCAGCATCACATGTACAGGGTCCTCCTCCCCGGTCTATGAACAGACTAAAGACTGAGGGATTGAGGACCATCATCGAGGAGAAGAGGTTGTCTACTGATAGAGTAATAGACATATGCCCAACGATTATGAGTTGCTTGAGGTCCCATATGTTCCAGATATTCACTAGACCCCATGGCCCTTACGTTCCAACTTGGGTGCGGGAATTCTACACTGTCTATGGAGCCCTGGTGCCACAAGGGAAGAAGCAGGCCGCTAAATTCAAGCTGGTTGATTATGTGTTTGTCATGGGCAAGAAGGTGAAATGTGACAGTGATGACATCAATGCCGTTTTGGAATGCACCATCAATATCACCAATGACCATCAATATATGATCGAGACAAAGTCATTGGAGACTTTGAAGAAGTGGTTGGCCCCTTTGATATCTGATGGGACTCCTCGGTGGTTGGAGGCAGGAGCTCCAATAGAGAAGAGTGACCTCAATGTAGCAGCGAGGTACCGGTTCGACTTTATCAGCAGCACTATCATGCCATCCCAGAATTAGTCTATTATCCACTATACGAAGTGACCATGTGTTGGTTGCATTATTGATGGGCGCAGTCTCAACTTGGGTATGATTGTGGGCTAAGAGATGGCCATGAGGTCTAGGCAGCGCCAAACCTCTCTACCTTTTCCAATGTTGATCACCGAGTTATGCAGATGAGCCCGAGTGGTCTTTGATATGAAGAAGGATGTGGCAGTGATTCCTACATCTTCTACCGACATCTAGTGGATCGAGTCTGAGTATCTAAAGGATGATGCCAAAAAGAAGAAGGTAGCCCCGGTGGACACCTCCCCGGTTATTGATCCTGACACATTACCTGCAGAGGCAATGTTGCCTACTCTGGCCTTGGGCCTTCAGGTATATCTAGTACTATTACTTCTGTGACTCGTAGCCCCTCCACAGCTCCCATACCTCCTAGGCTTACTACTGCTGCTGCTTTTCAACGCCCACTCACCCAGGATGCATTATTTCGGATGGGGCAGCTAGCCCATTCTGCGAATAGGTGTGCCTCCAGGCTTGAGGCCACAATTCCTGTGATGATAGAGAGGACTCTTACTGCTACTGTGACACCCCTTAATATGTCTATTGATGCCCTTAAGGTAAGGATAGCGGCGTGTGAGCAAGGCCAGGGGGCCACTGAAGAGGTGACGGCCCTAAATGCCGCAATTGCTGAGTTGAGGAAGGACGTGCACCAACTGAAGTCCACGAATATGTCCATGATTTTTGGGAATGTGGAGATCCCCGATATGCCAACTGATACAGATGTGCCTCCGGTTACCATCAGAGATGAGGTTTGAGTTGAGGAGGTAGCTGTTGTAGAGTCTGAGGCTTAGACAAATGAGGAGCAGCTTGGTGTCGATTAGGAGACTACCTATGAGGGCCTGACAGAGGGTGAGGAGGCAATGATAGATTCAGCCACGCATATTTCATTGGCAGACACCACCATGGCTGGATCTAGTGTTATTGATACCCCGAAACTGATGCCCAAGATCAGAGTGCTGCACCGGGCATTGATGCCCCGACAAATGGAGCGACTATGAAGACAGGACCTTCCTTTACCTCCCTTTCTGTCATTTTTATTGATTTATTATTACTATTTTGTTGCATTTGAGGACAACTGCTTTTATTTATGGTGGGGTGAGGTATTTCCATACCTACCTCTTGTGATTATCATTTTTGTATATATATATTGGGTTTTTGTATTGTAAATTGTGTTTTGACACTGTTTTGTGGATGTTTGAGCTTATGGCTCCTTGTTTTGAATGTAAATGGTTTTGACCCTTTCTAAAAAAAATTGCCACCTCTTCTGTATGATTGTGGTTGTTCTTGTGCAAATTAGAGTGTCGGTTATGATCAATATCGATGACTTGAATAGTGCTCTTAATCGAATAAAAATGAATGCGCGGCTACGATGAGGCCAAATAAAGTTGCATAGACAATATGTGAACTTTTTGCATCTCATTGTGACTAGCCGATTATCGAATGAGACTCTTGTGATGAACATTGCGCACTAGCGAAATTGTGGAGTCTTGTTTGATATTGGTGCCAATGCCTTGTGTGATGAGCTTACCGTGAACCTTGTGTGATGACACCTAGATTTTTCCCCGTTGGTACGGTTGACTACGTGATGCAAGCTCTTGAAATGATCTTAGGCAACAATTGTGAAGAGTGAAACAATTTGACAATATACCTCTTTTGTAGCCAACCTTGTGAGTGTGTGAACTTTGCTTGAAACCATTTTTGAGCCTTATCCTTTTCTTGGAAGAAACTTGATGAAACTTGCAACCCCTCTTTATCCATTCACCCATAATCCTCATGAAGTGTGGTTTGTTTGATTAGTCAACTTAGGCCAAAAGCCTAAATTCGGGTTGTTGTGAAAATTTAAAGGTAAATCAAGAAGTGTGAAGAAGTCCCCCTTGATCCATGGTTTTTAAAAAGATGGAACCCCTCCATACAAAAAAAAAACGAAAAAGAAAAATGGAATGAAAAAGAAAAAGAATGAAAAAGTTGTGAAATAAAAGTTACAAAAGTTGCAAAAGAAATGGGGTGTCCGGTATTCCATTGGAAGTGAATGATGGGGTGAGATTTTGAGCACAAGTGAAGGTATTGAAGAAAAAGGAAAGAAAGTGATGTTCATGCCATATTTCATGAAGATAGCATGCACTGAGCCTAAATGACCATATCTTTGCACTCAGCCCCATTACAAGCCTTAAAAAGACCTTTTTGATCTTGAGTGAGCTGAAGTGAATGTTGACTGGAAAATAAGGGCAAACCTATTGGTGAAGTCTGATGAGTCCACAAATTGGACTCATTTAGGGTTATATTTTGATAGAATTAGTGTCCTCAAATGCATATTTTAGCTCATTATCTGATGAAAACCATTAAGTTTCAGGTATTTGGAATTTAAGGAAAAGCATGGACACTACCTAACAAAAAAAGGAACAAAGGCAGCTGAAAGAATGAAGAAATGAAAATTTGAGAATCGCCGAACCCATTCGGTGAATCGCCAAAAGGTCTTACCCTCGCCTTTTGTTCCAGTGTACTGAGCCCTGAAGGAAAGGATCAAATCGATGGTGAAAAGGAGCAGTCGGCGTATCGCCGAACAGTTCTGCGAAGCAGTACTATGTCGCCCAATGATCCAAACACGACGATGCTGAAGGATAGAGCAAGACGGTGATAAAACCTACCAAAGGGCGGATCGCCGAGTTGATCGGCGATCTCGACTAACGACTCCAAATGATCTGCTGCAGCACAGATTTTTCAAAACTATAAATACTAGTTGAAGTTTTGTAGCTTAGTATCAGAGTTTTAATATAGAATTTCTAACATAGACTTCTGAGTTCTATGTTTGGAGAGGGATTTGAAGAACTTGAAGATTCAAAGGGTTTCAACTCCAAGAATTTGGACTTGGGTCTTGTGGATTCTTCATTCTTTGCTTGATTTGAGACTTAAATCTTCATACCCATTTAAATGAAAACTCATTTTGGTATAAATTTCTATCTCTTTTACATGACTAGCTAAAACCCCAATTCTTGGGGTGTGATTTTGTGAATATGGGTTAGATTATCTGTTGGGTTTGCTTGTTGATGGTTTATTTGTTGTGTAAATGTGATTTTGTTTAGTAGTTGTGGTGGAACTTAATGAAATTGTAGTTGCAAATACGATTTCACCTTTGTGTTTTCGGCTTGCTCGAGAGAGATGTCGTAAAACTAAGACTACTAAATTGATGGCCGGTGGGAGTGGGTCGACATGAGGTTCCACTCGAGAGAGTAAACCCTAGTCTTTCTCGCACACACTCAGCTCGAAAGAGTGAGTGGGCTAAGGCGGAGGTTGTTCTTCATGTGGCAAGTGTGTGTTCGAGAGGAACCTATTTGATTTGGGGTAAGTTGCTTGAGAGAGAATTTACCCCCACTATGGTCTAGCCTAGCCACATATATTCAATGAATTTATTATCAAAAGCATGTACCCAATAGTTTAGTTTATCCCATATTCCTATCACATCACAAGAATCTCATCTCCTTGATTAATACTCTTTGCATTTTTGCTGATTTGTTCTTTACTTGTTTAAAAAACCCCCCATTGATAACTGACACTCATGTCAAACCCTTTAATTTGTCATGTCTTCAGTCGATAAAGTCTTTAGCTACTGTTAGCTTTAGTATTTTCGTGCCTAATCACTAATTTTCATAAACCCACTCCCTTGGAACTCGACCCCAACCCTTTGTTGGGTTACTATACTATTGTATGATCGTAGACACTTGCATTGGAAGTTGTGTCTTGATTACGTAAATATCAAAATGGTGCCGCTGTCAGGGAGTGGTGTTACGTGAATTTTTTTTATTAAGTCGAACTTTGCTTTTGGTAATCATCGTCTACTAACTTTTTTTTAGTTTTGTTTTGCTTTGAAGTTGTTGATATAGGCAAATACCCTGAGCATGGCTGAGGGAAATGGTGGCAACTCGGCTGAGACGGGTTAAGAATTCGAGATGGACTTCAAATTAACAGCACTGGTAACTCAGCTGAATGAATTAGCAACCAAAATATCAGAAGTGGAAAACCAGTGAAAGTGCTAAGGGAGGTACATAGCCCCTTATGAGCGAAAACAATCTAGAGACAGGGAGAACAATCGTGTCGAGGACACACTCCAACTCATTCTTCAAAAGATCACTGAACAAGATCGAATGTTGGAAGAGATGAAGGAGAGAATTGAAGTGTTGAATCAAATGATTGGATCTCATATTAGATCGATCCAGCTGATCAGGACACTCATGAGTCATGCAATGCCTCATCTTCACTCAAATGAACTATTGGGGTTACCTAGTAACACTAGGACCAACCCAACCAATGGACAGTAAGTAAGGACTCGCGTTGTGCCACGACGTTAACTAAGGAGCTTCTTGGGAGGCAACCCAAGGTTTTAAATGCTTTAGTTTGCTTTTATAAATAATGGTGTATTAGTGGTGCAGGTTTAAATGCGGGAAGTGTTCAGAAAATGTAGATTGGCCAGAAAAAGGTCCAGTCGACGTATCGCCAAAGAGGTTGGTGTGCCCAACTAGACCATCCATTTGGCTCAACTCAAATTAAATTCAGAGCCTGTAAAAATCGGCGAGCTCAAGAAGTAGTTCGACATGTCACCAACTTGTTCGGTGACCTTGATCTAGACCGCCATCTTGACCACCAAGAAACTGATGATCCTATCAAAAACGGCGGGGCAAGTGACCACTTGGCGTGTCGCCGAGTGGATTGGTGGTGCAACTACGTCGCCGAATGGACGGTTTATAATGGCCAAGGGTCTAAGAATTTGAACTTCTTCACTTTCCCTCGCTTTTAAACTTCACAAAGTCACACCAAGGTAGTATCTTCAATATTTATATACTCCATTAGTATTTTAGTTGTTGATTGGTGCTCATAACTAGGATTTCTTTGCCGCCTAACTTTTCAATCGCATTTTAATCGGCATTTAAGATTGGTTTTCGAATCCCGAGTTTACATTTGAAAATTTTGTACTAATTTGCAATAACTGTATCGTATTGTTGTGTGCTGGGCCTCTCTAATAGAATTAGAATGCGTAAATGCCTATTTCAATTTGCAAATCTTGCCCTTATTGTTTTGATCATCAAATACCCATAATTGTTGTGCTGTTAAATGAATCATTTTGCATTGAGTTGTGCTTGCGTGTCATTTAGATTGATTGGGTGAAGTCTGACCATGTTTGTTCTTAATGACAAAAAATTTCTCAATGATAGAGCGGGTGACAACACTCTTAAGAGCAAATATCGTCAAATGGCTAAATTTGACAAAATCGGTAAAAATCTAAGTATCCCGGGGTGATGGGTAGTACGAGTCTTGTTTGAATTTCATTAGTGGATGCTTTGATTTTGTTATCGGGGGTTGCGGGGTTGAATTTGAGAAGGTAGGTTGAAATAGGCACGTTGGGCTGTTTGACGAGCTAGGTCGAGCTCGCCGAACCACTCGGCGGTTCACCTAATGACCCCATATCGCCTTTAATCTCATGCTATCTGTATCGTTGGATTCTATGACTTTTGGCGAGGAAGCTTGAGGTCGCCAAAAGCACTGGGCGATCCACCGAAAGTCTGCTTAATCTCCCTTTGCCTGCACCTCTGAAACTCTTGTTGCACTGTAACTTTTAGCTGACAAATCCTTGCTCGCCGAAAGTCGGCGATTCACCGAAAGGACCTTCACATCGCCAACTTGCCTTAATTTTTAAGCCAATCCCTTCGACGAGTTCGATCTGGCTCGCCAAAGATGTTCGGCGACTCGCCGACTGGATCGGCGAGCCTGTTTGCAATAGATTTTTTGTGCTTGTGTCTTTATTACGCAAATATCAAAGTCATTCATGTTTTCATCTTTGTCAGTGTGAGAGTTATATGTGATGCTGGAACTATAATTTGTTGAGAAATTGTGTGTGAATATGGAATCATTCTTGTGAGAGGGCATTTGAGCACCTTTGTTAAGCATGAACTTGCATTTGAAGCAAGTATTGTGAACTTGAGAATCTTTGATGATGGTGAGTCACAAATTGAATCTTTGTGTGCATAATTGATCCTTGAAAAAGTAAGTTGAGTCTTGTTGTGTACATTCATGATTGAGTCTTGTGTAGCACTGTTTGAGACATCATTTTTGAACTGTTGAACTTGAGTTTTACTTGAGGACTAATAAAAGTTTAAGTTGGGGGTGTTGATGAGTCCTAGATTTGGTCTCATTTAGGGCTTTATTTATAAAGATTTAGTATCCTCAAATGTTTATTATGTGCCAATAACTGATGTAAAACCCTTGATTTCCAAATATATGGATTGAGGAACAAAGAAAGGACACTAATTTGCAAAAAGAAACAAACCGAGTTGAAAGAATGAAAAAACGCAAGCCTGGTGATTACCAAGTCCACTTGGCAAGTCGCCGAATGGCTATTTGACCGCTTAAAGTTCCAGTGTGCCAAGCCTTGAGGGAAGAAATTAAGTTGGTGATGGAAATGAGCAGTCGGTGAATCGCCGAGTAGTTCCGCGATGCAGTGCTAGATCGCCCAAAGTTACAGACCTTGAGGATGTTGAATGTCAAGGTAGAAAGGCAATGAAAGTAACCAAAGGGAGTCTCACCGAGTGGTTCTGCGAGCCCGACTTACTTCGCCAAGTGGCTCTTCGTAGCATATTTTTGATGACTATAAATACATTTTTGAACATTTAGTTTAGGATCTAATATCATAATATTTGAATTGTAGCTGATATCATTAGATTGAGACATGTTTTCTCTAGTTTCTCCTAAGCATTGAAGAATTGAAGTTTTTCACTTTTGAGAAATTGGAAGTGGGTCTTTGAGATTCTTCGAATTGGAGCATTGTAAGGATGAATCTACTCTTACCCAGTTGATGGATAATCAATTTGGTAATAGTTTTTACCTTTTTATGATGTCTAGCTAAATCCCCAATTCTTGGGGTGTGATTATGTTATTATGGGCTGATTTAGTTTATGGGTATGGCTAATTGTTAGTTTAAATGTTATTTAGAAGTGAGTTCAATCATTAATTGTGGTTTAATTTAAGAGTAGTTGCAAATGCAGTTCTACCCTTGTGTTTTTGGCTTGCTCGAGAGAGAAGTTTTAAAACTAAACTTATTGATTGATGGTCAGTGGGTATTGGGTTGACCTTGGTTCAGCTCGAGA